>JAOBRD020359339.1:0-20399 GCA_027575215.2 Hydrozoanthus sils
CAGTGGGTAGAGCATCTGACCGGTAATCAGAGGGTTGCGGGTTCGATTCCCGTCAGTGACTCAGAATTTTTTCTGAGTTTTCAACTTGTGTATGAATCATTTCTTCGAGTTTGACAAATGTTTCTGTAGGTCGTTCTCGTTGTCGCAAAAATTTCAAAATTGAGCTTCACAAAGTGAGACGTGCAAGTTGACAACATGACGTTGGCGTTCTCGTACCTTACCGTCTCTATTAATAGGGACCTCAACACACTTTTTTCTTCCTTTTTCTATCAACATGGCTATAGTTTACTTTCTCATTTATCCGTTTTACGAACAGAAAAGGGTTTTAAAGTGTTATCATTAAATCATGTCAGAGATCAATGAAGATGGAGAAATTAATTTTCCGTAGGTTGTTCTCTTAGTCATAAAACTCCAAACTGAGTAATTTTAAAGACGACGGTGGGTGTGCAGGTAGCCAACACGGTTCACTCCTTCGTGCGGCTGTTGTTATTTACTTTTATTCTATGCCGGCCTTAGATTAAGTACATTTATCTAAAGCATATAGATTATTTCCAGAGGTCAAAGTTGATGACTTTGACGTCTGTCGTAGTCTATTCCCTTTTACACCATGATGAAAAAAATTGTTATGTATTCTTATTTAGTGTGACCTAACTATATCTGTCTTATTCAGACCCTCAGAATAAGGCATCTTACAAAATAACAACAAAAACAGGAGACAAGGCATTTGCGGGGACAGATGCCCACGTGTTCATTACCATATTTGGAGTGAAAGGCAGCACCAGAGAAATGAAACTTAAAAAGACATTTAGTGGATTTCAAAACCTCTTTGAGCAAGGAAAGTATGTGATCCACTAAATCGTCTGATTCAATATCGTTGCTGAATTATTTATGCGTTACAGTTTGCTTATAGGTATTTCACTGTTTCTACTAAGTTTCTCAGACAACAGCCTTAGGTTCACTAGGCTTCAAGAATGTTAAATAGGCTTACACTTTTCAATTCAAAACATTGGGTTCTTTTCGGCATTTTCATTGCTTAAATTTAACGTGTACTGCATCTATATCCACCCATATAGGACTCAACTGTCCCATAGCAATTTCCACAAGCTAAAGTGTGGGTTTCTTTTCTTTTTTTTTTCACATCTTTTTCGTTGTTTGCATCTGTTTCGTTGTTTAGATCTTTCGGATTTGAAAACTAAGTCCTGACTCATTGCAAGAAATTCCCACATAAATCTGGAAATCATTAAATTAGGTCTTATTACAGTTCCCGTCCAAGCTAATACGGATCCAGTCTAACTTGACGGGTGGGTGAACACTAAAGTGTGGAACGAAAGACTGCGGAACCTGCGGACGGCCGGAATCAGCGGAACCACAGAGAAAATGAGAAACTTCCGGAGACCGCCGGAATCATATAAAAAAGAGAAATTTCACGTTAAGCCGTCGGAACCATATAGGAATATAAAAAGTTCATATTAGACCGCAGGAACAATATAATAATAGAGAAATTTCACTTTTGATCAAACTACGAGCCTTAGGGAACGTTGTAGCATTTAGTCATAACTTATTATTTATACCTTTCACTGATGAGAGCAAGCTGGTTTTATTTAGACCCAAAAGAGCGAGCCCTGAGGGATTTCATCACCATCCATTCACCCGACTACACCTTGTTGCCATGCCAACTGGTACAAAATGAAATGTAGTATGTTCTCTTTTCAAAATTTTCATTGTCATACTGAAAAGGTGTTTGTCCACACCAAACGAATTCTGCTTACATTTCTTGCTTATGGTCACCATCTTGGATTGGATTCCAGTAAAATAAATAAAAAGACTGCGTGCTGCGGCAATTTGAGTTTTATACTTTTGTTTGTTTTATTGTCTAGAAAGGAAGCGCTTCTTCTCTGGTTCAAATTTAAATTCGAATGCCGACTACGGAGCTACTACATTTCATTGCACACTCTTACCAGTAGTGTTTAAACAGTTTTTGGTAAACCCTCACTGGTCTCTCAAGTTCCTGCAGTTGCTGTAGAGTATCTGTTGACGATCAGTTAATATTGTTAAAATCAAAAAGTAGTTAAAACATATAATTTGCCATTGCGCCTTCGATATATTTAAGGATAGTAAGAATATGCTAATACGGAACAAGCCAGCCAGGAGCTCAGAGTACTAATAGATAGACATGTAACCCACTAATGGATTTGGCGAAAGAACCCCGCGAAGTGGTTGTTGCATGTTTGACTAACCCACAGAAAGATGAGGCCATTAAATTTTTATCTGCCCTCAAATATGTCATCTACAAATCAAGTTAACGGAGAAACTAATGCAGCTTCTTCATAAAACCCTCGTTGTGTTTATAAACGCAGGCTGATCCGCTTTTCAAAAAGAAAACAAATCTGACTACAATTAAAAACTTCAAAATCCAAGTTCTCAGTCTGCCTGCAACTGCCACTAAATTAAAGGGTCAAATGACTTTTTTTTTGCAGAACCAATTCCTTCAGAAAGTGGGCAAAGCATCTTGGTAGGCTGACCAAGATTGTGATTCGACATGACGGTTCGGGACTGGCACCGAGTTGGTTTCTAAGCAAAGTAGGCACTACTAATTAAAACCTTATCATCAAAACTTATCAAGGTACAGCATCCTTGCTCATTAACTAAGAACTTGTCGGCAGCGCAGTGGCCGAGTGGTTAGTCTGTTTGACGCGGGGTCGCGAGTTCGAGCCTCGGTCAGATCACTGTGTTGTGTCCTTGAACAAGACAATTTACCCGACTTTGTTCCAGTCCACTCAGCTGTATAAATGAGTACCAGCTTCCGCTGGGGACTAACCTGCGATGGATTAGTGTCCTGATTAGTGCTACGGAATCTGAGATAAGCGGCGGCCAAATGGGACATATTGCTCAATAGGGGATGTTATGGAAAGAAAGAGAGGTTTTGTTATAACTTTTTCTTGCACTTCGAGCATTCTGGAGCTCAGAACCTAGAAATGCCTGTCAATTGTGAAACACGTCAAGATGATGTTTATTTAAAAGCGACAAGTTCGCATTCGGTAAAAGAAATAAGTTACAAAAATGCGGTTAAGGGCTCTTCATTTGAAGAATGGAGACTAAACTGTTGATCGCATCAACTTATATGTTCAAAAGTGGATGAGTCGTTAAAGCTTGCGCTAACAAGCGATTTCTTTATATAAACAAAGGCTAAAATCTTTATAGTTTTGAGTTTTAAAGATTATAATATAAATATCTGAAGAATGTCTTATAATTGTCGAAAACGTTTTTGTTTCAAACTTTAAAACATTTTAGCTTTTTGTTATATAATAACCTTTTAGCGAAACCATATGTGAAGCGATTTTTTATTCTGACATTTTTTCCGTATGCAATGCAAACAGGTCTTAATAAAAGTTAACGGCATGACTTATGAGTTTCCATGCGATTGTTGGCTGGATGAGAGTCAAGGCACAAACATGAGGGAGATATACGCTGAGGGGTATTTTAAGCCTACACCAACCCAAACAACTCCTATTACCAGTCCCTCCACGCAAATAACAACTGCTACCAGTCCTTCCGGATCCACTACGCCAAAAACAGCAACAACTAATACAAGCCCTCCTACACAGACGACACCTGGCACTACTACTGGTAGCACTACACCTACAAAATCAACACAGGCAACGCTCAGCACCAGTCCTAGGACGACTGGTTACACCACAGAAACTTCTATAGTACCAACAGACCCAGGTAGCTAAAACAGCTTAGTTCATTATAGGGGATTTGTGAAAGGGGGCCATATCGATGATGTTCTTTATCATTTAGTACGAGTGGTATTTTTTCATCATCAATAGGCACTTGGCAGCTAGGGGTCACGTGACCACATTTACTTTAAATCAAGTAGCAATGATAGCAGAGCAAGCCTTACTCTCCAGTACCATTTTCACGTACACTTAGAAAAATTTTGATTTTATATTTGTTGTCATTTTTGAAGTACTTAACGTCGAGACTTGAAACCCTGCCTTCTAACTAATGTTGACCTGTTCTTTCCATTTCTGAACATCATTTTTTCATAGCTGATTAATTTGCGGTAGGTACGGAGGTCACGTTACCTCTTACTGCAAAGAGCCTATTACCATTCCTGCCTGTAATTTGAGGGGTGGACACAAGATAAAGAAGGGCTGTGGTCTGAGTATGGATGTAGGATTCAGCTGTCCACTCTTTGTGAAGGCCTCTTGCTTAGATTACGATTGATGTAGTAAATCATTCATTGGAAAAGTAGCGGGAATGTTGTAGATACGAAAAGCTTTGTACAGCCCGTACTTATTACTTCTTTATTATGGGAAAAATGAATGGTTTAGAAATGGCCATCAACCATTTCTTATACGCGAGATAGTTTTTCTATTATCATTAGTATTATGAAAACAATTTTATTGTTGTGACAAAAATTTTCGGTGTTTTTTTTTAACGTTACAGAAACAACACCAACTAAATCCTCTCCAGGGAGCACGGCAGTTACGACTGCTAGTACCCAGTCCACCATTAAACCCTGTGGTACTTCAAAAGGTAGGTAACCTGGGAGAAAACTTGCTACGCGTTTATGTCAAAAAAATGCCGAAGAAATTAATAAAATTATGTATCGACACAATTGGTTTATCAAGTGTATGTCAAAGTTTACGATGAGAATACTATTATCAACAAAATAGCAGGCTTCACTTGGGCCGGCTAACTATATATATGGTGCAAAAGAAGATTTTTTGAAAGCGTTCCTAAGGTAAATTTTATTGCACGCTCTTACAGTAGTGTTTAAACAGTTTCTGTAAATCTTCACTAGCCTCTCAAGTTCCTGTAGTTGCTGTAGAGTATCTGTTGAGGATATGTTAGTTTTCTATTGTCTCGGCTCTGTATTGGTTATTTTCAACAAGTGCATATACACTTTGCAAACTAACAAAAAAACCATAAGTTTTATAAACCACAGATGCCATAAAAATGAGCTGAAAATCGGTTTATCAATTTAGTGAACTCAAGTACAGTACGCGAATCACAGATTGACCAAAAAGTGTGAGCCAAGGAAATTTTATCACTTTCTCTTATCTTTGAAGTTTGTCTGGCGTACAGCTCAGCCCAGCACTACTGGCCCTTTGACAAACAGGAAGGAAGCTCCTCCCCTGACGTCATAGGTGGTAAGAATGCGAACCTCCAAGGAGACGCCCACGTGTTACTTTACATCAGACAACTAAAGGTTCTTTCCACATCTGGTGACGTCATTACGCTCGGTAGGTGGAAAGGGCTTGCGAGATGTCAGACACGTGCACAAAAGATAAGCCTTCTTATTTAGTTTTTATCGTCTCTTAAGAATACCAGGACAGTGCAAGCTGTAGATAGAGACTCTCAGTACCACAGTCAATTTTGTTCCCAGGATTTATCCTTCGGCTTCTGCCGAGAAGTTAAATGAGAGGTCCTGGGAATATCAGTGTAATGGTGTAACACAGGACTTTAGCCATTTTTTAAACAGGAGCTGAAAAGACCTGATTTAGGGCATTGTGACATTGCATTGTATTGACTCCATATTAAAGAAAAGAAAAGATGAAGTATCTTTTGTACGTGAGACATATCAAATATCGTCGGTACGCTTAAACAATAAAACTGAGGTAAAGTGCAGCATGCACGTAATTTAATGGCAGACAAGTTAGAATATTCCAGTTGACAAACTATAATCCACCTCAGATTATGTCTATTGGCAACCTTAAACAAAATTAAAGCCTAAAAAAAACTCCTTAAAACTGTTTGCAACCAATAAAACTGATTACAGAGATTTTCCTTTAACAAGAGGGGAGTTTAGAGGTAAAGCCTTTACATTAAGATTTTTAAAATGTCCGCCATTTGTTTCAGTACCATATTTCTTGTTTTGTGTCATTCTTGAAATCAATTAACGTCAACCATTTACAGGCAATTTTAAGGGGACCTGTTTTGCTGATCCCAGTCCCTGCGGCTTTACTGGAATATCAGTCATGTTTTGGGTTGAGTTGAGGCGAGCTGATATCTACAAAGAACCACTTCATGATCGCTATCTGTTGTCCAGCGGTGCACAGAGCAAACTCGGTAGGGGATTCTTTCTCGCAGCGAGGTGAGTAAGGGGCCTCTTTTATAGGTTAGCCCTGTTGGGTAGCCGCCAGTCTACCGTGCATGACGCATGGATTCGATTCCCAGGCGGACTTTCACAAAGTCCTTAAAATATTTGGGGAGAAAATGTCGGATAACAACATTCGACTTCGGATGGCAGATTTCGAAGGAGACCTCGAGTCCTATTGCCTGTTCTCCCTAGACTTCTTGAGTCAAAAACCTAAAAGCTGAAATTTGTAGATCAAACTAAGCGAAAGACTAAATGAAGTATAGTTGTTTTGTTTGAGATTCTTTCTTATTCTCTTGGATTGCTGTTTAAGTTAAAAAAAACTATGATTAACCAATCACTCTAGGCTGTGCACACCATCGACAAATTTGTGGCAAATTCTAGTTTTCTACGGGGTTTTTAGCTATGCAAGATTTGCAAAATATTGCAGTTAATTGTACAGTCATAATTTTTTTCTTAAGTTTCGGTTTTTCTGACAGTAATTTTTTTTACGCCAGGCCCAAACTCGGACTTTACGTTGGGATAGTAACCGCTGACCGGAGATGGCAGACACTAGTTCCTGAAAATGAGCTTCCAGAAAGCTGGTTTCACCTTACTTTCTCTTGGATTGGTGATAAAGGGCTTCACGTTTTCATCAACGGGGAAGAGGTGAGGATTATGCCTTAGAATTAAAACCCGTTTGCCAAAATGTGCCGCTTTTTTAATAAACGATAAAGAAACTGAAAACATCTTAGACATTTGTCTTTTTCAACGTTTTATCAAGAAACGCTGAACACCGACTCATGTTTGTATGTGTTGTTGATATACACGTCCGACGAGCCTCTCGGACGTCGCTCTAGTTATACAATAATTCTCTTCAAGATTGAGATCTAAGATCTAGTGCTTCGTTTAGTATCAACTAGTCATCCTTAGAATACGCAAGTGAGAATTCTTTTTGAAAGTTTCAATCACTGAGCCTTCTTTTTAAACGAACTTATGATTCTTTTCAGTGACTTCTATAGTTGTTAACCTTTATCAATGCCTTGGGCAATCTTATTCTTCTGTCTTGCCTTTTAGACAACTTTCATCCTACCTGGCTTTACATTCATTTAACTTTTGTTTCTTGAAATTCTTCTATAGGAAAACAGACAGGTTTTAAGTTTGAAGGAAACTTTAACGGTAACCGGGAGACGTAACCTTCTTCCTGTATAACGACTCCATTTTATTGGATAAATAAACTCTCGGTACCTCGGTGTACAAGTCACTGTCTCTACCTTAGCAAAGTATAAACGCGTCTTCAGCGAAAGGCACATACATTCCAATTGTTAACTGGTCACAATACATTTGTATGTTAGGTTGGTACACCTGAGCTGGCGAATGCAGAAGCTCAGAGACCAGAAGATAAGTTTACTGTTATTACAATTAACAAACCAAACCATAAGAATGGCGAAGAGTATCAGACGGACTTCAAAATGGATGATCTGGCTTTTTTCTCGCGATATCTTACAGGAGATGAAATCAAGCAAATACTGAGTAACACAAGTAAGCAAACCTGATAAACGTTTATGTACTTCTTCAAAAAATTTCAAATCATTTTCTGGAAATTTGAATTTTCTTACTAAACAAACGTTTCGACTGAAACCTAAAGTCTTCATAAGTGATGTTCACGTGGAGACTGAAGGTTTCAGTTGAAACGTTTGCTTAGTAAGAAGATTCAAATTTCCAGAAACTGATTTAAAAATTTTTGCAGGACTACAATCCAATCTAGACGAGTGACAGCATTCACTTTTACGCAGGGGTTTCGTTTAACGCCGAACGCAACGTTCGGTTGTTTGAAATTCAACGTCCGGTAGTTTGCACACGAAATAATTATTTTTAAGACTGGAAATCGTCGATTGACTATCATGACTACAATAGAGAAAGCCGACTCAGCCTATGGATTTGATGAATGAACGATATCTAGAGAGCAGCTTTTTCGAGATATGGGATGGCATAAGTACCCACTATTTGGCAATTTGGAGTCCGTTTTGGAATCAACTAAAAAAATAAACAAATACAAACTGATATATACCCATTTTAATTTCCAAAATTAGTAAAAAATTTCATTTTTATGAGCATTTTTTTTAGCTTTTCTGGAGATCTTCCTAATAAGCAAGTTCCTTCCCAGGAAACACAGGATACTGCACTTTAGAGAGTCCAGTTTTAAAAGTTTCCCGGGGGAGTATGCACCCAGACCCCCCTAGAAATTCGTGCCGTACGCCAGCTGAACCACTGCATCTGGTACTTCCAAATGATGAATATTTACTTAGTCAAGAACCGAGCGTATTAGTAAGATCTCAATACACTCTGCCTTTATGGTCAAACGCAAAGTGCAAAAGCAATGAGACAAAAAAAACCGAGAAGAACATTAAATACATAACGACACTAACTAGGCATTGATCTTGACAAGAAAGATAGTCGACGACGATGATAAGAAATATTTTAAAACTAGATTTCATTTGTCATTATGTGTGTGTGTTAAGTACGGTATCTTCAGTTGCCAGTTAACTCTTCCTTTTGTTTGTATAGGCAATCACACGACTTCGAGTTCAATTTGGAAACAATTTGCAAGAGTGGGTTTTTCAAAAAGTATCAAAATTGCATGAGCCCGTAGGGTGAATAAAACTTGAGCTTTTTCAAAAACACATGAAAACAAATTATTTCAAAATTGAACGAAGTAAAGTCGTGTGATGACTATTTAAAAATATACACAACAAGATTTCAGCCTAAGTAAAGAAAGAGTTTCTAATCAGTATATAAAAGGAATCAGCAGTAAGTAACAACAAGAGTAACTGTAGTCAAGGTTGAAGTGCCTATATGACATGAAATATTTTGTTACATCAAAGGATAGACCTTTCTAAACGAAGAAGAGCGGTGTAAATTTTTTGTCAAAATTTGTTGTGCTTGGTTGTGGTTCTCGAGATAATAACATTATTGTTTACAACTGATGACGTCAGTTGTTGGACAGGCAGACTTTCAACTTTTTGAAATCTGCAGCAAATCCTTAACCTTTGGATAATATTAGTAACTATTCTGAAGATGACCTCTACATAAATCATCAGTCCAAAATTGGCTTAAATTCATCCAAAGGTTATGGATGGACAGCAGATTTAAAAAACAAATTAAAAGTTGCTTATCCAACAACTGACGTAATCAGTCGAAAACGCTAAACGATAATACCTCGAGAACCATAACAGATTTTGACAAAACTTTTTCATCGCTATTCATCATTTGGCAAGGTCTTTCCGCTGACGTTACAAAATCTTTCATATCATAGGTACATTAAAAGAACTTGCGTCTGGTGACCACCTGAGGAGCCTTCAACACAAGAATTGTTAGAACTTCTAACCACTATCACTGCGGTTTTTAAAGCAGGTGTTCTAGAAGTCGTTATATTTTCTTTAATGCATCACAAGCTTGATGTGGTAGTACAAATTCGTGACAACCGTGGTTAAAATTAAACTCATAACATAATCTGTTATAGTAGTTATTCATTTTAGAGGAGAAAAGGGGAACAAAAAACATTTACCACTACCTGCAGTATCAGCACTACTCTTTCAATCCTAGTAGTTCGAGGCTGGAGAATCTTGAAATAACCAAATTGATTTTATATAACCTTAGGAAGTTCCTCGTCAGGAAAGCCAGGGACCAAACCAACAGGTTCCTCAGGCAGTCCAGGAGGGTCCACTTCAGGAACGTCTGGGACCAAACCAACAGGTTCCTCTGGAAGCCCAGTAGGGTCCTCTGCAGGAACGTCTGGGACCAAAACAACAGGTTCCTCTGGCAGTCCAGGAGAGTCCTCTGCAGGAACTTCTGGGACCAAAACAACAGGTTCCTCTGGAAGCCCAGGAGGTTCCTCTGCAGGAACGTCTGGGACCAAACCAACAGGTTCCTCTGGCAGCCCAGTAGGGTCCTCTGCAGGAACGTCTGGAACTAAACCAACAGGTTCCTCCGGTAGTCCAGGAGGGTCCTCTGCAGGAACAAGTAGTTCTATCAGCAAACCCACAAGCTCCAGTAAAACCAAAGGAGGTGGCAGTGTTAAACCAACTAGTAGCTCCATTTCTTCAAGTAAGCTGTATTTTCAAACAGTCCATAAAACTCAATTAATAGTTAATCCTTTAACGTAAGCTTGGGTGCAAGTTCGTACCTAAAAAGCAAGGTTGAAAAGACAAAAGAGGAAGTTGCTAATAAGCCGTAAGTTAAGAGTTGTTGTTGGCGATGCTATCCTCGCAGCTCAAAATCCTTTCTGTATCAAAACAACTTTCTCGCCTTCTTTCCAACGGCCCATTCTCCTATCTTCTTTCCCAAAGGTACTAAGACTCCTGTTCCGGCTTTGACAACTCCAAATCCCTCGACTGCAACTGGGATCACAAATTTGGGTTTGTATTCCTATTTCCGTCCTTGTTACCATTTGCACGGCATTTGCCATCTGCGCCACTTGTTTTGCACTGATGTTACAGGTCAAGTTTGAGTTATATTTTATTCCATTTTATTTACTTACGAAACCTTTTTTTGACATAGTCGGCTGATTTTTCTTCTTTCGAGTTTAATACTCGTATTCCTGTTTGGTAAAGGTCCTAAAATGTAATAAGCTTGTTAAGATAATAGGGGGCTAAGGCAGATGTTAAAAAACTCAAAAGCTTGAGTATAGATAATTATCGAAGGCGCAGGCCGTACACTGCCCACCGATGCTACGTGATTGATGGCTGTCTAGTTGAAATCTTCAAGCTTCAAGTTTTCGCTAAACGCGATTACCGTTTGACAAAAAAAAATAGAACAAATATGTTTAAAAAATTAAAGACACTTGCTTTTACTTCTCAAGTTCTTGTAACATTTTTTTTAAAAATTTGTCAAAAGGTAAATGCGAATATGTTTAGAATTATTGACTGGTATAAGAACAAAATGTTTTATTGTTTTCTGAAAAAAAAGCCTCTTTTTCCAGCAAGAATTAGGAAATGGATAAATGGATAAATTTACAAATTTAGCTCAGAAATATGTTCTTTATGCTCGGAAAAAGAACAGTTTGTCTAACAAGGAACTAAAAAAGGAAAAAAACTTCAACGGTTGACTGCTATGGCAATAGCCAGCAACCTATTCTGCGTAAAAACATAAATCATTTTTTTTCCATAGAATTTTACCAAACTTCAAAATAAAGATTATATGCCAGATCACCCCTTTTCCTATACTTGCCAGGATTTAAGATTTGCATGTATTTTATAGCATCTTTTTAGTGGTAGAAACTTCTTTCAACAAGCAAAAAACAAAACGAAAAGCATTGCCATTGAGTTTGTAGATTATTCACAACGAAGCTATTTTTCAATCAGCAAAGAATTTTGTTGATGCACGTAAATATAACTGCGTGCTGGATTTGCAAGCTGTGTTACATGTGCTACCAATACCGCGTTAACCTGTGGGTTTTATTACATCTGCATCAAGGTTCAAATTAGAACAAAAATAAAAAATACTTTACGACATAATAGTAGTAGATGTAAAAATGTACCAGTAATATTCTCATTTTAGTTTATAAGACCCAACGTTCGAAACCATAACAACTCGTATCTAAGCTAAACGTCTACACAAACCCAAATATTTTGTATATCCTTAACTGTACCAATGTGCTCAAATCAGATTATCTATTTTGATCCTTACCAACGTTTAAATGAAAAAAAAGTCTTTTATCGCAAGGCCTCATTATTTTCCAAAACAATGCTTTATTCAACAAAATGTCTCAGTGCTTTGCCGTAAAAAGCCTCTCTTATTGTTTACCCAGCTAAGTTCCTACGTGATTTGGTTAGAATCATTGGTCTGTTACGCCGCATGCACTCCTCTAGTCCTGTTATTTTGGACGAAGTAATCAACGACGCAGCCCAGAAAGCAGCAGAACGGATAAGTATCTCCAAACAAGGTCTCAATGATGCAGCCCAGAAAGCAGCGGAACGGACAAGTATCTCCAAACAAGGTCTCAACGATGCAGACTCTAGGTATGGCGCACTTGTTTGTATCAACAACGGACCAGAAACTTATTTAGCCTTGAACTGCGCTGCACAGTGGTACAGCAACGTAAAGGATTATGATTGGCTGGTACCAACCCTGACGCAAGCAGTGCAGCCGTTTGTTCAGTTAGTCTGGAGAGAAAGTAAGCGACTTGGTGTAGGAGTTTCAAAGCGTCCATCCGGGGAGTATGTTGTTGTGGTTTACTTCGACCCTCCTGGCAACAATCAACAAGTGTTGATGAGAAACGTGTGGCCAACTGAAGGTACGAGTTTTTCTTTTTGATTCTTGGAATTAAAAACGGTCAAACAAAAAGCGATAACGAGCAGAGTACCTATTTGATCAACAGAGAATATTTAAAAGAAGAATCGAACACACAAAGGAAATTTTGGTAACAACTAACCATTATTGAGGTCCTTGATCATGACATTCAGTATACAAGCGGTCAATTTAGTCTTCGGTACTGTACAAATTTTTTCAAATCAAATCGCTGTGTTAATATTTGTTTACTTATTACCTTTGCAGATGTATTTGAACCAACTTTACAATGTAAGTACAGCGATGTTTATTCTTCTCACTTTTCGTATCCTGCAAATACCTGCAGTACTTGGAAGGAAGGAGATACAACGTTACTTTGTCTTTACTTCTCCTAGCTGCATCTGATTATTCATCTTATGTAATAGTCACTATTTAGCCGGACGTTCCTTTTCAACTTTAACACTAGCTACACAGGTACTTTCAAAGGATGTTCACTTGAAGCAGTAAAACCTTGAGGAGTTTAGATAAAAGGATTTACGGGTATTCCCTGATGCTCTAACGATTAATGTTTGCTACAATCAACATTCAGAATACTAAAGCAGTGAAAGTTTTATTTCGTTTTGCCTTGGTTAAGAGCAAGGTACAGGGTATTGCAACAGAACCTGCAGAAACAAAAAAAGTTCAATTGAATTTTTAAGTGTTGGTAACGCAAAAGCAGCAACAGTAGCAACAAAATTAATGACACGATTGTTTTAATCGTAGAGTAGAATCAGAAAACACATCAAGTAAGCGACTAATGTAAACTTGTTGGTATATGTCAGCTCAGCTAGCGATTTGATTGGTTTAGAAATAATAGATTTGAGACAACATTTACCTCCGAAACAATAAATAATGTCACCGAAACAAAATGGCAGCTTGAAGTATTCGCCTCGCGCTTCCGTTTCATTAGTTTTGTCACGCTCATTGGTTCAAGTAGTATTTTTTTCCTTACAAGTCTTTTTTCTTAAAGGAAATTTCCACAAATCAGTTACCTTGCTGGTTTTTAACATTAAAACACTTATTCTATTTCAACTTAATGAATATCTGCTGAGCGCCGAAGATACATTCTGCCCTTATCTACCGCAGCTGAACTAGAATAAGGATGCATTTTTTAGAGAAAAAAAGTCCAAAAAGGGAATTTTTTGCGTCTGTTAATTATGAATCCAATAAACCCGCTAGTGACAAAGGTTCAGTGGATTAAACTGAATCCTGACTCTTGGAATTAATCGATTTTGCGTTTCTTTGGGAAAGGGCTCGAAAAATGTGATATGGCTAGCGCTAAAATACTGTCTGCTGTCTAGGTGGTAGTTCTTTTTTGATCCCTCTTTTAGAAACCTAACTAAATCTTAACTATTTGAACTGTAATATTGCAGCCAAATGTCCTGAAAATTATAAGCAAGTGGGTCAAACGTGTTTCACCTACCACAGCACACCGCTGACATGGGAGGACGCGGTCGCAAAATGCGCTCGAGAAGAGGCGATTCTATGGTCACTGCAGACGGTTCAGGAGGAGAATACTGTGAAAGCCATTATAGCAAGTAAGAATGCAATATTTCAAATACAAAGGCTTGAAATACCTTCTCTCACCCTCTTTCACTGTTTACAACTAGGGCTAGTACCCTTGTCGCAACATTTTTCGAAGGGTAACTTAACACTGGCCAGCATACTCAAAATGCCAAATAAGAACATAAAAATGGAGCGCTTTTTGCGTCTGCCATATCTAATTGCAGATGAGCGGCTCTCCGAGTTTCGCCATGGCCAAATGACAAACGTAGAATCGTGAGGCTATTGCAGAGTAAGGACTGTGATGGCACTTTACAGGAGGACTGTGAAAGGCAAATCTCAGTCTTTTCAAATGAATGTTTACTCAATGTGGTTAGTGAATAAGATTTGATCTCTCAATAACTGAAAACAAAAAAATTAAATACTTGCGACATTGAAAATTATTTATTTTTTTCGAACTGTCACATTAAACATCTAATTTCTCAGCCTGAAATTGTCGGTAATGTCCTTAGACAGGAAGACAGTGATTGGTGACGAACATCAGAACGAATACGTCGATAAAAGTAATAGAAAGGAAAGAAAAATTTTCCGATTTCGACCAACTATCACCCCTTTATCATAACTGACCACTATTACACTTTCAGTATAGATAAACGTACGGCTAGCTGAGAACCCAGCCTTGATCCAGGACATGAAGGAGACGTCTTCTTTTTATAGGAAGGCCGGTCTAGTTTATAAAACCTCCCATTACTAGCATAGTCAATAGAGTCCTTAATTGTTGGAGAGCTGGCCCAAATTTTTGAACCCCCCCCCCCCCCTCCCTCACTAGCCTAATGGATAGGGTCTCTCTCTTCCTAGAGAGCCGCTCTAGCTTTTATGACCCATCCTTAACCCGAACATTTCAAGTTATGCTTTATGAACATTTTCACGAAACGATCTCCTTTCACAGGCGCCTCAGCTGACAGTGTATGGCTTGGCATTCATGATCGTCCACGAGAGGGATATTTTATGTCAGTGAGTGGGCGGCCTGTGCATTACTTCAACTGGTATCCCTATGAACCAAATGGCGGGACGACAGAGAATTGCGTTGATATGACAACAACAACTTATGCAGGATCTTGGGCGGACCGTAACTGTAGTATGCAGCGACCGTTCATTTGTCGAAAGCCGCTACCAGGTACGCTCAGCAAGCATATCTGAGTTTTTTCTATGAAGCTATAGTAGCCTGGTAACGACCCTCAACACACTTACCTTAGCCTGCATAAAACCTGACAATGAACACCAAGTACAATCTTCATCTTCACCCAAAGCATTTGATCAGCTTCATTTTTTTTGTTATGAATTTTGATGTAGTTTAACTAACGGACAAGTAAGTTTTTTTTTTTTTTTTTGTTTAACAAGAGGCAATAATCATAACCATAGCAAGCACTTAGTTGTAAAATAGTGATGAAACTGCATACACTGCTGATGTTAATTGAATTGGACTTTTAACTCTTGTCAAAGTGTTTAGCGATCAACAGTCGGGAGTGTAAGGCTACTTGTAGGATCTACAACAAAAACAATGAAGCTGAAAGATACGTAGTACGTACGTACTTTGCGTTTAAAAAATAAGATAGCTCAACCTTATTATGAAGTTAGTTAATTCAAAGTAAAAGAAAATGAGTTTTACTATTTTGTGCCACTATCTCTGGCCAATCTCTCACTATAGGTATCGTCGCGTACCGTCTTGAACTAACGATCAGCGGCGGACCATCGCAGGCTCAACCCCAGCCATACTCCGTTCAGCTTCAGCTTCAAAATCCATACTCCGGCTATCGGAGGAACGACATCCATCCGGACATTCACGCTATCATTACTGCACAGGTAACGAAGTTTTACCTCGCAAGGGTATTAAAAACTATAAAGATAAGGAGGTAAAAAGTAAAAATGATTTGACCGCTCAGTAAGTTAAAAAAAATCTCAAGTACTGTGCGAACATACCAGTTGCATGATTCTTTCTAAGCTTTAAGCCTATTAGGAGATTGGCTAAAACAAAGCAACTAGTAAAAGATTTTACAAAGCTTACCTAAACTCGGAGATTGATTGGAACCACTGCTATATATTACAGAGTTGGGTAACATCCCGTTTTGATAGACTGAAGATACATAGCAGTTCTTCGTCTTCAGGCCTTTCTTACAAGCTTCGTCCCCAAGCCCTTTTTTGAAACCAAGTCCAGAGTCTTTTAATTAGAAGCTTTGTCCCAGGTCTTTCTTGTAAGCTTTGTTCATAGACGTTGTCCGACTTCAAAGCAACTCAACAACCATGCAGCCTGCAGCGAACAGTAAAAGGCCTGGGACAAGGTTGTTTTCTTCCATATGACATAGAAGGCAAACATTGGATAACAACGGGGGCATTTTTCTTAATTCAGGGCAAAATTACTTAGAGCTGATTGGTCGCTGGTACAATTCCGAAAATTTCCAAAGATTTTCCGAAAATTTCAAAACGTTTCAAAAATGCCTTAAAAACATTTTCCGAAGATTTTCGAAAATTTCCGAAGATTTCCAGACGTTTCCGAACAACTCCGAAGATTTTCCGAATTTTTTAAAAAATCATAAAACTGCCTTAGAAACGATTTCAAACCTCTTTCGAAGATTTCCGAATGTTTTCAGAGGTTGCAAAGATTTTGTTTCATTTGGGAGAAATAAGTGGCGTTATGCAACGCTTTCTCGTGGGATCCCGCGGAGATTGAAGAATTTTGCCATCGATGTCATAAACATGTAATCGCCTGGTTCCTCGTAAAATTTAAGATTAGTGTCACTCGTGTTTTCAATTTTTTTCCAAATTTTGGAAAAAGTTGAAAACATTCGTGAAATTAATCCTTAATTTTACTCTGCCCCATGCGACTACCTATACTAAATGGAAAGATTACCCATTCATCATCGTTTTTTGCTTTCTAGCTGGAGACAGTCTATAGCGACCAGGGGTTGTACACGACTCCACATCTGGAAACCTTAATGTGAGTTTGACGGTACTGTGCAACATTACATTAGCAACACAGCCCTTTTTTTCACTAGACCTGTCCTAAATTCAAGACATGTTCGCCTAAAAGGTAAAAGGGTAAAATTATTAAGGCTGTATAAAGTTAAAATTGTGAAAAAAAACCCAACCGTTTTCGACCTAAAAGTCATCATACACGCCACGTGAAATAATAAGTTAGGAATTGATATTGATCGCCTTTACTTCTTTTTTTATATATTTGCTTAAGGAATGGACCTCACCAGATGCTTACAACAAGCACTTTGTAAATCTTAAGACTAAAGCCAAGTCAATAAGAATATAGCACAATGCATGGCAATAAACTGCGTTTTTTTTTTTGGAGGTTTTGCTCCCTTGCAAATGAGAGTAGCTTTTTCTTAAGTATGAATGTTTTTCGTGTTTTATTGCAATTTGTAGCAATATCTTCTCCGAAATTGTATCTCATTAGTTTTCATCAGAGTGAAAGCAAAACTGTTATCTCACCAACACACTCTATCAAAAAGGAATTTACTTGTGACTTATTGCGAACTTGAGTGATTTATTTTGGGGAAAAAGAATAAATTAGGCATTTGCAAATACAACGCAAGCAATAATTCTTTGGTTACTGTCAAAAATGTGCCTTTTATATTGCTGTTGTATTTAGAAGTAGAAAAAAGTTTGTTTAAAACTTTTAAAAATAGAAGGCTAAATTTAAAGGAAGTGGCAAAAGTTGACGAGAAGTTAAATTCCACTTTCACAGAACCGATCCGGCGGGAAACAGTACAGCTTGCGTGTTGTTGAAGTTCGGTCCAAATGCCGCAGCATTTTCACCTCAACTACTGCAAGACTATCTGAATAAGAATGGTGGCAAATTTCCAGGCTTAGATAAAAACGTTGTTGTGGCTTCCTTCGACCTCATAAGGCCAGGTAACAACCATGATTACACACACTTTTTATTTTACCTTTTTCTGAATATGAGCAAAAAGTAACTGCGTTGCGCTTAATTGGACGCGAATTAGTGAAGTTCATGAATGGTTCACACTGTTGAAAACTGGAAGAGAATTCACGGGGCTTAGACACAACTTGGAATGTTATTAGCTCGAGGTAATGTCAAACCACTACACGTTGTACTGTAGGACTCGCTAGCGCAAGTACAAATTCAAAATTTAACTTTCGAACTGATTTAATAGTTAAGTATTAATTTGCTTACCGACATGACACAGCCTAGTCTTCTTAAGAGATGATAAGTGTCTGGGACCAGGTGGCTTAACGTCCCTGTTCACGAACGGTGTGGCGAAAGAAGGCCGCACAAACCTTCAACGCTAAAAAAGGCCGGGGATTGACCTCGGGACGTCTTGCTTGACAGTCACAGTTCTTACCGACTTAGCCAAGATTGCACACAAGTGTTCTCTACATCCGTGGGGAAACATCGAGTTTTGTTCATAGTGCGCAAGATGGTAAAGGCTGTCCCCTGGCAAAAACTGATGGCTTTGTGTGTATCTTCGCGTAACGATTTTGTTTTTGGCGTTTAGAGCATCAGGCTCATTCCAAATATCAAGAGGCTTAGCTTAAAGAGAGGAGTTTTCAGAGAGAAGAAGAGTTGTGGCTGTTACATAAGAGGCCTTAAAGGTTTCCTCCATGGTACAACATTCCTGGTCTCAAATAAGACATTTTTCTCAAAATCTGTGTTCATAGCAGCAGCTCAAGTTTTATAAAGTGATTTGGTCGCAAATTTTATGACGTGTTTCGGTTACAGTACCATGCTCCGCTTTCGATGAACACAATAGCCATGAACGAGAGGGGGTCTGGCACTGCAAACAAAACAAGTCACACTTCAAATTCGTGGCGCGCGGGGAATTCAAACCGTGCTCAAGCGTATATTCAACTTTAAATTGCTTGGCGTTAGATTTATGTACAGGGTTATAAAATTTGGACACAGACTTAACAAAAGTTTTAATTGAGAACAAGAATTGTATACGTGGAGGGCTCCCTTAAGCAACGAAAACGACAACATCAACGAAGTCAAATTGGTTTTTGCAAAACTGTGTTTCTGTAAGGATTGATTTCTTCTTCCTTCGTATTTGTTAATGAGCTTGAGGTTCAAGTTGCTTGCTGTTTTTTATCAGACAATAAAGGTAAAATAGTATTACAAAATGACCAGACAGACAATGCTATTCGTTCCAGGAACTGCTGATTGTACTTACAAATGCTTCGCTTCATGCACACCGAACTGCAAACCTGCTTGTTGTGCGTGGCGCAGCTCTATCCCCGCCCGGATTCCTCCACCATTAATCAAGTATGGGTCATCCCGCATGTATCCAGCGCCTCCTCGGTCAAACTACCAGCTACCCGCCTCGTACCCATACCGAGCCCCCGTAGCTAATCAGCAACCTGAAAGGCTCTACCCCCACCTTCAAAGTCACTTTGGCTATAGAACTGGATTGACACGCAATGCCGTGCCAAGAGCTGCCAACTGGCGTGTTCTTGCCCGATATCCCTACGTTGATAAACCTCCTTCGAGGGCTCATTCCGTCCAGCAGCTTTACACCGCAGAACGTTTCCCGGGGATTCAATACCCGGATGGACCAAATGGTTGTGTCAGTGAGTGCAGGAGGTCAAGAAATAACTGCCCTGCTTTTTGTCCACAACATTGTTGCAGTACTTAGTAACTAAGAGTAGTTGTCATACCGCGATCCAGACGCCGTTTCATAGTTTAACGTGACGTATGTTACACAGCTTCCGGCTCTGATTTACAAAATTTACTTGCTATCGAAGATTTTACTTTGAAACAAAGTTTTGCTATTTTATCTACCGTGTCCAAAACAACTTTGAACGAATCTACTAAAAACAACAGTTTGCGAAATCTTTTTCATTGTTATCTAACTTGATTAACTTGAAAGAAAATGTTTTGACTTTTTCATTTAAAGACAGACATAAAAATTGTTAAAGATTGTTAATAAAACACGTGCATATACATGTATTTCATTCACAAATGTAACTTGGTTTTATTTGAACCTCAAATAAAGCAGATCGACTGTCATTCTTTTCATGGCTTACACAAACGACTTAAGAACTATGTCATCTTTTAAACTATGCTTGTTGTATTTGCACTCGTGCTCTGTACAGCTGTATGTTATACTTCACAGGACAACGCCTAGTATAACTTGAAATTTCTGTCCTGACAAGTTGTCGAAAATAGCTCGATCGCCTTAAAGTCCCTATCAAGCTAATTTTTTAAAGTTCCAGATTAAAACTGTTGACATCGGTGAACTCAAAAATCGAATAACCAAAGAAAATTTTCACGTGGAAGTATGCTTTTTAATCTAAAAAAGGTTGGAATGTAAATTTTGACCGATTAGGCCGGGAACTGGTAACAAGTGACGTAGCAGTAGTGAGTTGTGTGGTTATTGTTCAAAAAGTTTCATTTCTGTTAAAAAATGTCATAAAATTTTTATTTCAAACAATTTCAAGGGAATAACTCATTGATTAA
>JAOBRD020359443.1:0-10130 GCA_027575215.2 Hydrozoanthus sils
TATACTACGTCTACCCTGTTTTTCTCCAGCAGCTATTTTAGATGTAGATGCTTCTTGTACTGTACCAATCTCTTGAGAGAATCCTCCAGGATGACAAACCGTGATATCAACATCTTCCGCCTTGTATATACTACGTTTACCGTGTTTTTCTGTATTTCTGCTTCCTTCACAGACAGTTAACTCCATTTCGTCATCTTCATTAATAATTTTCTGATCTAGGTTTTCACACGGTTTCATGGATAGTCGAGATAGAAATGACTTTACACTAGAACTTTCCTTTTTTTCTTGAGAACTAGTCTTGTTTTTCAATCGTGCCAAAAATGCTGAGCCATCCACCTTTTCTTCTTTGGGGGGTATAGGCTGTTGAGTTATGTGTTCAACTGACTTGATAACTGCCAAAGGTTTCCTTTCACCTGGCAGACCAAAAAATAAATTACAAAACATCAGATAAAATCCATATTAAGGCAAACAAACAACAAAACCTCTCCATTGCAAAACTTACTCCTCAAACGTAGCTATGTGTTTCTTACTATGCAGCTACATAATTGAGACCGGTTTTCAATAATGCACCCCCAAGTCAACATTTGTTAAGTTTAGTTAAGTGCCTATGACTTTATTTGTTTTTACCTCAGTGAATAGACCTTACCAAATGAGTAATAGGGGAAATAATAATAATAATAATAATAATAATAACAATAATAATAAATCGTTCTTATAATGCGCAAATTCATAAAATGTTCGATGCGCATGACAATATTTGGAAAAATGTAAATATACAGGATTAAATATATAGTGGTAATAAGACTTCATGTTCATAAAAACTGGTAAAATATTATTCAATAAAAGCTAAAACTGGTAAAATATAATTATTCATTAAAAGCGAGTTTAAAAAGATGAGTTTTCAGTTTGGCTTTAAATAGCTCAGTTGTTGGACAGGTATGGATGTCAACAGGCAGATTATTCTAGAGAGTAGGTGCAGCAAGCATAAATGCGCGGTCTGTGAAAGTTTTTTTTTTATTTTATGTGAGGGTAGGCAAGGCGTGTCCCGTTGCTTGAACTGCTAGGTCGTAACGGCCAGGTTTAGTGACAGTGATAAGGTTTGAGAGGTAGGAAGGAGCCAGTTGATGAAGAGCTTTAAACTCCATTTCGTCATTTTTCAGGGGTGAAAATTTTTTGTCAAAATCTTTTATGGTTCTCCAGATATTAACTTTTAATGTTGTCAAGTGATGGCGTTACTGCATGTGTAGGCAAATTTTCAATTTTTTAGAATCCACTGTAAATCCATAACCTAAAATCTAATTTAAGCCAAACTTGGTCTGATGGTGTATCTCAAGGTTTTCTTCAGAGTAGTTATTAATTTTTGTTGTTGTTGTTCATTTCGTTGGATTGGCAGCCAAACTGAAAATTTGCCTGTACATGCAATGACGTCATCACTTGAAAATGTTAATATCTCGAAAACCATAAAAGATTCTGACAAAAAAAATGTTCACCCCTAAACTCTCCAAATAAATACACATGTTTGGCGAAGAAGGGGCATCCAACGAAGTTGAAATACATAAAGGCTTTGTTTTCCCTTCCAGCATACTCTTCCGAAAAAATTATCCATTTAGCAAGGTCTATCCGCTGAGTTATAAAATATTTCATATTATGGGTTCTTTAAGTAATGTAACTCGCTGTGTTGGTGAGTGTCAATGATGTGATAGATAGCACGTGCCTTCTAGTAACCAAGAAATGTGGGTTTGAATCCACTCAGGCATTAAAACCAATTATTTCGGACAAGTATAATATGGAAAAAGATGAAACAGTCAGAAGGAAAAGACCATTGAAAACGGTTGTGCCAGCAATTTTGTTCCTTAAAACTATATTTTAGCTTTAGCGTAATAAATTTATAGTTTTGAAACCAAGTCTTCACGATCATTAAAACATCAAAATAAACAACTGCTATGCAGTTATTAATGTTCGTGTTGGATTGAAAATGGAAATGAATATACAAATTCTACCTGTATTAGGAAAAACACAAGAGGTTTTATCCCCAGCCATTGATATAGACTGTTCTTTTTCGATAGAAATTCTACTTGGGCCATGGCATGTCAGATCTATCTCGCACTCTCCAGCCAGAACCTCTGGAAATCTCGGGCATTCTTGGGGTTGTCCTTGTATTCCCCATCCGTGGCATCTAGTCACATCAAGATTCGCCGCACTGTCACCAAAATTGCGTGTTGATTCTACAAGAGAGCCTCCACCCACTTCTTGACCAAGGATTCCTTGCCCATAACAGAGAGTTTGATCTACAGCTGTTGTACTCTCTGAGGTGTTAAAGGTACCATCGGTTGATCCAGGTAAGATTCCTGGGCCGTTGCAGCTAGTTAAATCTAAGCCAGAGTCCATTGACTGCCTTTTGTGTGAAAATAAAGTGCTAGGAACCTGAAAGATAAGTTTTGAAGTCGGTTAATGATCTGTTGACTCTTGACACTTTCTTCAAAGAAAAAGAGGCTATCTGTTCTTGTAAGAATTTAATAATGGAAACTCGTGTCAGGCAGTCTGAGCTTTTATCTTACCTCATTCAGCCTCCTTTCACTTTGCAGCTGCACACTACCTGTTAACAGTGAGTCCAGTCCTTTAGGAAAAACAAAGCAAAAGATACTTCGTTTATTTATTTCATTACAACAATACATAGACAGAGGTGCCCAGTTCAGCAGAGCTGGTTTGAATGGGGCTCTGTTTAAAATAAATTTACAATTATAGACAGAAAAAATAGAAAAATGTTTACAATAAAAAATATATTATTACAGGATAGATAGAGAGAGAAGCATACAACCATAAACAGTTTTGGTATAAAATAAATTAATCATTTAGATTTTAGATACTTTTATAGAATAGCCTTGTATGTTATATCGTGACTTCTCCTTAGGTCTTGCGGAAGAGTATTCCAAATTTTTGTACCACTGAACTTAAAGGAGCCCTGATATTTGGTTGTTTTGGAGAAGACGGAATGAGAAAATCTCTATAGAATGTATTAAACGCGTGATAATTGCAAGATTGACTAAACTCATTTAGTAGGTGTGGTGGAGCTAGAGTTTGCAAACATTTGAAATCTAAAATGCATTTTTGATAGTCCCGACAGGACTGAAGCGAAGGCCAGCTGAAAAGGCGTGACACCTCTGGTTGTGAAACTTTGTTTCCTTCAATGATACTTGCAGCATGTCTGTGTAGCTTATCTAAATAATCTCTATTTTTCTTGCCACAAAAGTCCCAGATGACCGCACAATAAGAAAATATTGGAAGTATCATGGCGTTAAAGAGTGACATGATACACGACTCCCGTGGAATGACCTTATGTGCTCTGCAAAGCATACTGAGTCTCGCAGATACCTTACGCCCGATGTAGTCCACGTGATCATTCCACAAGAGTCGTGGGCCCACCAATAATGCCAAGATACTTAAACTGATAGACTCGTGACAGGTCAGTGTCCTTTGCCTAACTGTGAAACTATCAATGCGGACAAGCCGCTGGTGTGTTCCTGTTAACATAACCTTAGTCTTACACTGTAGTTTTAATAACAAGTAACTTTCTTTTCCAGTCTACCCTGAGCACTAGCTCTGCTGCATTTTACCCTATTAAGCTCTCTAATGCTTTCTTGACACTTCTATAATTAAAATAATTGTTTCAAATGAGAAAATTTTAAAACGAGGTAACCTTTTCAATGCAGGAATTACTCATATATGTTTCCTCTATCCAAATAAATGAGAACGAAATTCAGTAATGTACCCCTAAGTGAAGTCCATCCTTTTTTTACGATCAGTGACAACTGACAGCAATTTTGTTCCCTCAAACTAAATCAGCACATTCCAGTTTAAATAGTGGAATAGTATTAATTTTGAAAAAAAAAAAACAAGTTTTCACAGATCATTAAAAAATCAAGCAATAAACAGCAGTTGAGCAGCTATTCATGTTCAAGTATACAAATTCTACCTGTATTAGGAAAAACACAAGAGGTTTTATCCCCAGCCATTGATATAGACTGTTCTTTTTCAACAGAAATTCTACTTGGGCCATGGCATGTCAGATCTAGCTCGCACTCTCCAGCCAGAACCTCTGGAAATCTCGGGCATTCTTGGGGTTGTCCTTGTATTCCCCATCCATGGCATCTAGTCACATCAAGTGATTCTACAAGAGAGCCTCCACCCACTTCTTGACCAAGGATTCCTTGCCCATAACAGAGAGTTTGATCTATAGCTGTTGTAGTCTCTGAGTAGGTGTTAAAAGTACCATCGGTTGATCCAGGTAAGATTCCTGGGCCGTTGCAGCTAGTTAAATCTAAGCCAGTGTCCATTGACTGCCTTTTGTGTGAAAACGAAGTGCTAGGAACCTGAAAGACAAGTTTGCAGGGAAATATTGATCTACTGTCTCTTGATAAAAACGGATAAGTGAGAGGCTAACCATTCTTGAAAAGTTATACTACAAATTAACTTTTACAAAAACTGTTCAGTGTGTTACTAGTACAATTTAGCTAATTACAGTATGACCTCCATTAAGTAGAATCTTTCATGACACTCTTTTATTGACATACAATTTGCAGCACTGTGACACCATGGCTCTAAGGACTTGCAAGCGCCAGGAACAGAAACAATTTTCAAACTCGCTACATTCAAACCAAAGGCCAAATGAAATTAATGACTTCAAAGTATTACCCATTCATCAGAGCATCTTCATACGTCACAGTTTGATAAAAATTATGGGTTTTAAATTGTTGAGATTGAATGAAACTGACTTTTCGGACTATAGTCTTTTGCCTGACTTTGTTCATTTCTTTATAAACCCAACATTTTACAGTTTCAAAATGTCAGCACCTTGAAAACCTTCAAGGACGATGATTTAAAACTACCAATTTTTTAAGTTGACTGAGAATTAGCTATTATTTTTTGCAAGGGTTAAGGTATGGAAATTTGTGTTGCATTTTTCTCACCTTACTGAGTCTCTTTTCATTTTGCAGCTGTATATTTCCTGTTAATAGCGAGTCCAAGCCTTGAAGAAACACAAAAAACTGTGTTTTATTTCAAGTTTGTAACTTCCTTATGACTTCTTAACACTCCCAAGAATAGCTGTTACACACGAACAAATTTCATTAAACAAAAAATATTTTGCTGTTTATCGTTCTTGTGCTATAAACAAATCAAATTGAGACTTTATAATCAGCTATTCATTAGGTTTTACCCAAAAGCCCAATATAATTATCAAATCAATAATGTAATTTGTATTTAACTCAGGTAATCTGGAAAGAGAAACGAACACTAAATGTAAAACAAATTACCTTACCTTTTATTGTAATAGCAGGCTGCCTGTACTCACTAGGAATAAAAAGTTTATATATATGAGACAAATTGTTCTTTATTTTTTCAGCGCAGTGATCTAACTGCCAGCTGGCACTGTAGCTCAATTGGTTAGAGCAACGTAGATGTGTTTCTTAGGTCGTGGGTTCAAAGTTCATTTTTGAAAATGAAGAAAGAGTATGAAAATGACAGTACATAGATATTGTAAAGTTTTGAATTTCTTTCAAGTAATGATCAATGAATTTATATCTTTTTTATTATGTATAGGTAATGTCATTTAACTCATCCAGTTCAAAGAACTAGAACTTACTATAAATAACTGCAATTAAACTACCCTTTACATGTTTCAAATAGAATCTACTTGTAATTAATGGTTAGTAAGTAGACATAGCTATATGCATTCTCTGAAAGACCATGTAGCAAGGTACAACTGGCTATGTATTCCCTGGTTGTCTGGCTAGTTTAGCTCTTTAGTTATTTCAGACCACCAGTGCCCTCTCCTATAAATCATTATATTATTGTTTGTTCATCTATGCAATATACTGTTATCTATATACTGAAATGTAAATGTATTTGTTTTATGGAGGGTACAAACAAAGTTGTTGTACATTGTTGTTTTTGTTGGATTCAAATCATACCTTTCATTTTGAATTTCTTGTACCACTTCACCTAGTTGCAAGAAAATAGGTGGAGATGATAAGATTAACAACCATAACTATACCCAAAATGCACCTGCTTCTTGTTTATGAAACACATTATAGAGCATGCTTTTATTAAATTTACTAAATCTGTAATTAGTAAAGTTGTAGTGTAATTCAAACCAAAGGGAAAATTTAGGTAGTTAAGTTAAAAAGTTAGTTACTTCTAAACTGTAATATACTCAAAACTCTAAGTTGCAGTAACAGTATAAAAAGTTGTACACATTTTATAAGTTAATGAGCAACTATAGCAGTTATTTGTATATAAGTGTATAATATTTTAGCATTTATCCCCCGAAGTGGAGGTGATAGTGGTGGATATTTACTGAGACGCAAAGTGGCAAGGTAAATATCTTTCGCTAAGCATTGACACTGAGGGGGTTAATTGTTTTAGTATATGCCAAATCAGTTGAATAAATTCAGGTTTAGAGTATATGAATGTCAAGTTTGAGCCAAATTTATCAATTTTAAAACACAACAAGAAAAGCCTGCACTTACTTTAATCATTCTTTTTCTTGAAATTTTGGGGTAAAACAACTTTCATCTTACTTGTGAATACGTACATCCCTAATTTAGTTGCCCTTTTTTGATGTTTTTAAAAGGGAAAGGCTGAATTTTTTAATTCGTAAATTTCCTCTTCCGAGATTGTCGCAAAATGAGTCACCATTTTGACAGCTTTCTTTAACTGTTTCAGGAACCAATCAGAGTGCATGAAAAAAGCTATTCACTGATTTGGTATATACTAAAATAATATATTAGTTATGTGTATTAGTGTGTATATACATATACAACAGTCTTCCAAGTCTGTATTAGCATGTAGTGAAGAATTTAAACTCCAGTTTGACCTGTATCAAAGATGTTTCATTGCCATCAACATGTTGTCGAGATGGCGTTAGTTAGCATTTTTATAGAACAATTATTATTGAGATTCACACAGTCACTTCAGAGTGATTTGTGCCAGAAACTGAGTGAGTTTTCAGACCTTATTTTTTCCTAGTTTATTCCTAAACTCAACAGTTGGCCATCTCAACTGAACAAAAGAGAACTTACAGGTTTGAACAGCCTCATTTTCCTTGTTCCAGAGTGAGCCCCATTCTTCCACACGAAACTCCCTTTTGAAACAGCATTAAGGATAAGGGCATTATAGTAACAAATTGATACTCTTAGTTCACAATTTATATGCTAATATGAACAGTGCTTTCAATAATTTTAGGAGTACATGGCCATAAGCAAAAAGTAGGCAATTACAGAGCTTGCAAGGTCAAAGGCCCCTGAGTCATTAAGGGGGTGCGGGGATATTCTCTTGTTATTCCACTTCAAAAGCAAGGCAATAAATAACTATATAAAACAGCGCTCAGGTCAAGATGTCCATTCTGGTATGTGAGTCAAGTGAAGTGAACCAAAATTTGATGGTACCATGCATGTTTGATTTGAAAGTTTTAATTTATAAAAAACCCTAAAATTTCAGATTACTGACAAAAGGGCTTATATAGCCCCAAAGAGCACAATAATTTATGTGTAAACATTTTCTGTACATCTGTTCTTTGTACCGAAAAATCTTCACCCACATGTACTGCCAGCGATTGGAGGCACAGTGGCCAGCAATAAATTGCCAGTAGCTGCCTTCTAATGAAACCACTGCACAAAGTGAGTTGTTTCAGATGCTATAAACTGAGCATTAATCATGAGTCACTCGACATTATTACATAGAGTAGCAAATTGCTTTTATTATGGGAAAGATAGATCCCATAATAACATCTTCATGAAAAAATTGCTTTAATGACGTATTTTCTGGACTACAACCTGCAGTAATCTGTTATTTTTACCTTGTATTGGAGAAGGTGATATCTACACTTTGTTTATATCTGGCCAGCATTTGAGTTTTTTTTTTTTCAGCCAACCGGTAATCATTTAAATTGTCCTAACTATCTAAAAACAAATCAATAATGTTGTCAACATTGTCAACATTTGATAAATTGTTCAGTTTGTTATTATGTACATTGTCATGCATGTACAGCCAAGCACGATAGACATGGAAGAAGTGAATGAATAAGGGTGCAGGTAATACGCCGGTGAGGGTTATCTGTTGACTTTTGTTTCTTGTAGTCAATCATAAAAATGTAGGGGTGGGGGTTATCTGCAGTGCGGATTATATAGTCAAGAAAATACAGTTGGCCATCAGTTGAAAAAAAATTACTTCTCAAAAAATCAGCCATGTTGTATACATCACATATATGTGCTAATCATACAAACAAAGCCAGTAAATGGTACTGAGGCCACTTAGATCAGAAGGAACTAAAGCCTGTACTGAACCCTAATATTAGTTTGAGTCTAAAGTGTAGGCAGCCAAGAACAGCTGTTTCAGCCTTGTTGAGCCTTGTCAGCACAGCATAACTCACAAACAAGCTCAAATTGCCATTATGCTAGCTATGTTTATACCATTAGCACATAAGCACATACACATGTGCAGATTCCATATAATCAACTTACTTCACTTCATCTTTGCTTGCAAAGCTGACCCTTCTGCTTGACGACTGCCGGGATTTCTTGGATCTGAATTGGTATTCAGTTTTTCAATTAAAGGCCAACCATAAAATGATGGTTTGGAGAAAGAAAAAACTTGAAAGCTTTATTCTGTAGATCTCACACAAGATGCTGGTTATGTGTGAGATCTATAGTGGTGAAATGAAACTATAATAAAAAAAAAATAAAGACTGAAAATATACTTTAAAGTGTTTTCAAAAAGCAACAGACAATTTAACTGACTTAGTTTGTAACCAGGTTCTTGTGGCAGACTCAGAAAGAAGGAAGACAAAGAGTTCTAAGGGGAAAAAGCTGCCTCAAAAATTTGGCTTGCTGACTAACAATGATTTAACTAGTCTCAATTGCACAAATGATCTCTGAGACAGCACCTCAAAGAATTGGCTTGCTTAGTTGCAATGATTTAACTTGTCCTTAATAATTGCACAAATGATCTCTAAGTTCAAGTTATTCTAAATACACTTAACACACTTCAACTGTGAAAAAACAGGATGAACATGTAGTGAAAATAAAGTGTAAGTTGTTACACACCTTGTAGCAATCATGACTCCTGTGTATGTATCATTTTCCTACAGAAGGAAGGAAAAAATTACATAACAATCTCATCCAATACGTTCTAAATTGCAAAAAATGCTAACAGTTACTTTCAGTGTCTGTGATGTGGATTAACTTGACAGTTTCACCTTGTAAACAGATGAAAACCTGTTCAAAGTAGCTGCAGCAAATTTTAACTGGAATATTACTATACATTTAATACCATAAATGCTATAAAAAGCCCTTGGGGAGGGGGGGGGCTTGTTTAAGTTCCTCTAGGGGGGCTTATTCCTGTTAATTATCATTGATAGCCAAAGACAGAAACAAAACATGATGTCTGAAATACAGCATAAAAAGCAACTAGGAGCTTTGTATTCCTCTGGCATTATAACCAACACTTATATTTAGAAACTGAAACACACAGCACTGTTTAATCAAACTTGACAAGAAAAAAGACAAAAACTAAATATACTTAGGAATAGAAATAAAATATGTACATTTTGACACAATCGCCTTTTTATGTTCTAGCTTTTTCGCCTTTGTGTTGGGATAGGGATGATGGGGTCGCTTATAAGAAACGGGGGCCAATACTTAAAACTTGAAGTTCTATTTCTAGTGGGGGATTATCAGGTCATCAGATACATACATGTCATAACTAGCCATAGCCAAGGTTCTCAAAATTAATATCCCAGAGGAGAGGGTTAAAGCTTCAATGTAAGTGACTGGATTCCAGATGATCAAGACTAACTGTAATCCAGTTATACTAAGCGTTCCTGAGGCATACAGTGCCCAGATTACAGTGTGCTCAAAATCACCAAATTCAATAAACAGTGCAGCTAACACTTGTATTCAACAGAACCATGATCTTTCTTGGTTAACATGTGGAAGCTATAACAGAACTTTTAGCTAAAGGTTATTATTTTCTTCTGTGCTTGTCAGAAGTGTTTTTGCAACTTTCACTGAAAGAGGCAGCTCAGTCGGCCGCTAGCCAGATAGTTTTGAGAAGGCTACATAGCGATGATAGCA
>JAOBRD020359443.1:10230-20397 GCA_027575215.2 Hydrozoanthus sils
TGACTATACTATCATGACAAATATATTACACTCCCTCACAATTTTCGCCATCTCTTTCCAACCTTTTGAGAAGGCTACATAGCGATGATAGCATGACTATACTATCATGACAAATATATTACACTCCCTCACAATTTTCGCCATCTCTTTCCAACCTTTTGAGAAGGCTAATTTAATCAACATGTCAGAAAGCAAGTTTTCAACAAGCAATATTTCTTCTTTTCTATTCTGACTAGAATTCTCACCTCTTGAGCATTAATATCACGATCTTCTAAAGCCCCTCTCGTTGGTGACTTGCCTCCTTTTAGAATCTGTATGATACAAAACTTGTATGGATCAGAAATTAAGAACTATAATGAAATTTGTTTGTTATCTATGAAGTTTTAATAATCCTGTTTCATATTATAAGTAAAGTATGAGCCAGCCTTTTTAGCTACAATTGTAAGATCAGCGAGACTATGCGATAACCCCAACAGACTATGCGTGACCCCAACAGATTAATGTTAATATTTCTAACTATTATTGACGTTTTACCGCCGTCTAGTTAGCCCAGTTCGTAAGCCTGTAAGGTGCCAGTGTGCCGTGCGGGAGGCCCAGGTTCAACTCCCGGTGCCGGACTTTCACTCAGGGTCTTAAAATGACTGAGGAGAAGGTGTTCCCTTTGCTTCGTTTGATTTTCGCGTGTTGTCGGCTAAGGACGTTAAATTGTAGGTCCCGGGTGGCAGAACTCGAAGGGGACCTCGAGTCTCCAGTGACTCCTTGTGCCAAACGTTATAAAACAAAACAAAATAGAAAAAAATGGGCTCTACTTTTATCCAAATTGATATGTATATTTTTTTCAAAGAATTTTCGACTATTTGCGCTGTCTGTGGATAAAGAGACCATCTGTAACAATTACACCGTCCATAATGGCATAAATATTTAAAATGACAAAGAGAACTTACCGAAGAGCGCCTACGAGACGACTTTTGCCGTCCACCAATGCTCAACCTTAAAGAAAGAAAGTCCGAACTCTGAAAGCAGCAGTTATATTAAAACAAGAAGCATTCTTACTTGTGTTAATAACTTACACTCAATCAACAAAAATCTTTCTCATAACTTTTAATTTTTTAAAATAAAACATTTCATGACACAAGTTTAAGTTTGAATACTGTGTGTTTGTGAAAACTTTTTAAAAAAATTCCAAAACCACAAACGGAAATAACTAATTTTAACTGGATAACCAACCTACATAAACACAACTTCTATCTTTAACACAACATAAGACCAAGGAGACACTCGCAAAACCTTATTGGAACATTGAGTTTGAGATGCAGTATTTCTATGAGGTTTTAATTTACCTGTTTTCGTCTGAACAAACTTCCATTTCTCAAGCAAATCTTTCAACGACTCACCATTGACAAAACCTTTCAGTCAATCTGTTAGAAGTAATAGGTTTAGTTTTTTGCTTCAAACAAACACGAAAAAATTCGGATCTATAACGGTTCGCCAACAACAACAATTACTTAAATTTGGGCGCCATTTTTCCGACGCTTGGAATGCGCATGTGTTATGGGCGAACTCTGCTGACTCAGAAATTCGTCGTTGTTATCAAGATGGCGGATGGAGAGAGGAGAGCTGTCGCTGTGATGCTTGGCCATGACTCGTCTCAAGACGTCAGTTGTAGCGGAATAGTCCTTGATTTCAATAAGGGAATAGTTTTAACCACAGGCTCCTTGTTCAGAGAAATTTTGTCTTCAACATGTGTTGAAGCTGGCAAGACGGTACTTTATCCAGAATTCCAATCCTCCAAAAGCAGAGTTAAGCACCAAGGTGAAAAGCTCAAAGTTAGGGTGTTGGTGAAGACTTCCGATCTGATTAAAGAGGATGAAGATAAAAATATTTCGAAAGCAAACACTCTGTTTGGGGGAAGGCTTGTTCTTTTGTGGAGAGATAAAAACACAGAAGGACTTCTGAAGAAAATGTTCCCAACAAATCAATGGGAGTTTTCAGAAATTGAGAAAGGGTGCTCAAAATACGAAGAAGATAAAGGCATCGTCAACATGACTACTAACTACAGATCTGAGGTGTCTCAAGAATCAGGAAGAGATAATCCGTCAGAATTTCTTAGTGTTTTTGCTTTGTTGCATGTCCCAGACTTAAGAAATGTTACCACTGTAGCTCCTTTCAGTTGTTATAACCCAGCTCCATACAGTTTTGACTCAGTTTTGGATGCACTCGCAAAGCTACCACTACTTCAAGTAGGTGATTTAATCAGAATTGTTGGAACACCATTTGGTTTTGAGTGTCCTTCAGTCTTCTTCAACAGTGTTTCGAAAGGGATAATTTCAAACCTTGCAGGAGCCAAGTCAGAGCTGATTCTGACTGATGCTAGAGCTGTACCAGGATGCGAGGGCAGCCCACTTTACTTAGAGGGACCAAAGTTTGATGCTGGTGCCACTTTAATTGGGATCATACTAGCACCATTTTGCTGGAGAAGTGGTGAATGGATTGGTATTACCTTAGCTTGTACAATCAAGCAAGTTTTAAACTCCTTGTGCACTGCCCTAAAGGAGGACTACATAGATGATCATGAGTTACTCACATTTTTACTTCAAAAGATTTTACATTTGGCTAGAGACGATGAAGCAGCTTTAGACAAGAAAAACTTTAACTTGCTTTTACCAATAATGGGAGAAAAAATTCAGTCACATTCAAACATAGAAAAAAATTACTTGCTTCAAAAGCAGGTAGTTAATAGAAATGAACTTCACAAACTTTTAGATCTAGTAGTTTTAGTTGAAGCTGGACAAAGCTGGGGAACTGGAGTAATTGTGGATCCTGTAGAAGGTCTGGTGCTGACATGCAGCCATGTTATCAAAGGTGTGAGTACATTTTCGGTTTTACATGGCAACAGTTGTGCCGATACAGACACTGTAAACTGCATTAGTGAAACCTGCACTGTTAAAGTAAGGACTGGGGGACCCCAGTTTGCTTGGTATGAAGCAAAGGTTTTGTTTACTTCAAGTCCAAAGTCCTCACTTGATCTTGCCCTTCTGAAAGTTGAAAGGAGGAGAAAAGTTGAGCTAGAAAAGAAAACAAAAAGGTCTTTAGATGTTGTTAAAAGCTCAATTTTGCCAAGAATCAGTGAAGCCAGCATCAGAAAATCAAATGCTCTCAAGAAAGGAGATTTGATTATTGTGATTGGGTATGCTATATTTGGGGCTAATCTTAAAATGGGGCCTTCAGCAACTGCAGGTGTGCTTTCTAACATTGTTCAAACAGAAGGGCAGGTTGTTATGCTTCAGTCCACTGCAGCAGTGCATTGTGGGGCAAGTGGAGGTGCCCTTTTCTGTGCCCAAACTGGACAGTTGCTAGGTTTGGTTACTTGCAATTCAAAAGATGCAAACACGTTGGCAAGTTTTCCTCATATCAACTTTGCAATCCCAGCAAACCTGCTCCAACTATTTTTGCAGAATGCAAGAGAAAGCTCTCAAGGTCAGAGCTTTCAAATACTTCTCCCACTAGGGACACAGGACATATGGTCACTTAAGGAAACACAGTTTTTTAGTCATCTTTAATCTCTAGGTCGTTTAGAATTTCTGTAAAATATTTTAACTCACATAACTTTCATTAAAGTAGCTGTTCTGTTTCCTTGATTTTGTATAGGACTTAGCATTGAAGGAGCTTGACCTTAAATCACCAAAGGAAACTATATTTTCTATTGTTCAAAAGTTCATTCGAAATGTTTAATCTGTTGAACCATACCCTGGGTTTATGATATTTGCTGCTATCTGAGCAAATTACACTTATAGAGGGAGGGAAGGGGGTTAAAGAGGGTAGTAAGGGTTAGAAGTGTGTAAGTTTCAAATGAGAAACTGGCATGTGTTCGCCTCCTTAAAGTACAACTCAACCCTTTTATTTGAGAATTGTTGATTAAACTATAAAATTTAATGAACTAAATTCTGGAAAACAGAATTAAAGTATTAGAAAAATAGATTTTTCGATACTTTTTTTTATTATCTCGCTGCAAACAGGCGAATTGATAACGCCAAGGCTTGCAGATTTTTATACCTTTAATCTGTTCCGTTCCTGCTGTTTCAGTCGCTTGTAGTAGGTGTGTTTTAGATGATTTTGAAATAAATTCGCCGTTTATTGTGACGCATACAAACGTATGATAAAGATAACTGCAAATGTAACGGCATGTTAGCTTTAATTCGCTCTTCCACTGCTGATTATATATTAAGGCTGCGTTCATTTTGACCCATTCCGGAATAGGAATACATAGAATAATAACTTTGTCCGATTCATGTGGCAGTTTTTCCTGGGAAGTTACGAATAAAGCATTTGTCAGTGATAAAAATCTTCTCAATTTTCAATTTTCATCGCCCTGACAACCTGGAAGAAATTTCAAAATTTTGTTCTTAATCCGGAATATCCTTATTAGTTCCCCCGTTATTTTACGGCGGGGAAAGAAAATATCTTGTTTTATTGGGTTTTTTTGTACTCGATTTTGTTTAAAAAGGACGCAAACTCTTTATTTAACGCTTTCTATCTTACTACACTGGTCTAAGATTGTCAACATTTTACAAAATATTAATGGTTTAATGGACGCTTCCTTTGCGTTGCACGCGGCTTCAAAACGTTGATCGCACGCCTAAGTAGAATAAAGTAACCACAATAGTTTTTCACTTACAAAAGGCGAGAATATTTGTTAATTGTTTTCGAACACACCTGCAGCTTGAAATGGCTTAATGAAAGGTATATTCTCTGGATGCTCGTGGAGTGTTATACAGATGTGCACGTCGCGAAAATGAATCCTACTTGTGGATGAACAATGATATGAATGGATGAAATGACTTATGTTGTTACACTTTTTCCAGAACGTCCATTCCGATGTTTGTGGATTCTGGCTCCAGTCGCAAAAATTCACACTTGTTGTCTTAAGTCCGTTATAGGACCGTTTGCAATCGGAAAGGCAGTGCTTTTGTTTGCCATCCAAAAACACTAATTTTGATAAAAAGAAGTCTTCCAAATTTCTTGATTAGATTGCTTGCACAACATTTCCCGAAAAAAGCTCGAAGTTTTAATTGTTTTCTTACGGGGGGACCAAATGCACAAGAATCTGGACTGAAACTGCTGTTACATCGGTAACAAACGTTCTTTGCAAAGCAACGGAAATCTTCTACCCTCCTTGCCTTGTCGCTAAGCTCTTGTCATGCCATGCGCATGCTCTATAGAAAACATTCCCAGTATGAAACAAATGCATTTGCAGCCTTCCTTCCTCCCAGCTCGTTCGCTACGCTATTTGACAGAGTTCCCGTGTGAAGTGTTCTCATTCCTGTTCGTTTTTCTCACACCTTCCTCATTCCTGTTCTCTGTTCCTCACACCTTCCTCATTCCTGTCCTCTGTTCCTCACACCTTCCTCACTCCTGTCCTCTGTTCCTCACACTATTCTCATTCCTGTCCTCTGTTCCTCAGACCTTCCTAATTTCTGTCCTGTTCCTTACACCTTCCTCATTCCTGTCCACTGTTCCTCACACCTTCCTCATTCCTGTCCTCTGTTTTTCACACCTTCCTCATTCCTGTCCACTGTTCCTCACACCTTCGTCATTCCTGTCCACTGTTCCTCACACCTTCCTCATTCCTGTCCTCTGTTCCTCACACCTTCCTCGTTCCTACCCACTGTCCCTCACACCTTCCTCATTCCTGTCCTCTGTTCCTCACACCTTCCTCATTCCTGTTCTCTGTTCCTCACACCTTCCTCATTCCTGTCCTCTGTTCCTCACACTATTCTCATTCCTGTCCTCTGTTCCTCAGACCTTCCTAATTTCTGTCCTCTGTTCCTCACACCTTCCTCATTCCTGTCCACTGTTCCTCACACCTTCTTCATTCCTGTCCTCTGTTTCTCACACCTTCCTCATTCCTGTCCACTGTTCCTCACACCTTCGTCATTCCTGTCCACTGTTCCTCACACCTTCCCCATTCCTGTTCGTTTTTTCTCACACCTTCCTCATTCCTGTCCTCTGTTCCTCACACCTTCCTCGTTCTTACCCACTGTCCCTCACACCTTCCTCATTCCTATCCTTTGTTCCTCACACCTTCCTCATTTCCTGTCGCTGGGCTATAAAACCGACTTCGGATGCGAGGCGTTGGAAACCTTGCTTCCACTTGGTCTGGTTGCTACGCCCTTCTTCACCTGTTCATCTCTATCGACTCGAACTCCTCCCGGTGTATTGCTCCTGGCAGCCTCTGTTCCTGTTCCTGTTCCTGTTCCTGTTCCTGTCTTTGATTGTCGAGAACTTCTCCCTGCCTTTGGTTTTGACTTGGGTCCCGTGCCAGTACCTGTACCAGTCCCAGTAGTTGTGGAGCCTCGTCTACCTCTAATGTTGTTATATCAGTAAGAAAGAAACAACAAGAATTGCATGAACACGAGTGAAAAAAGCCACTTTCAAACATTCTTTTTTTATTAAAAGGAAGCAACGATATTGTTAAGGCAGCAGTTTTTACTACTGGATCAGTGGGCCACCCTGTCTTAATAAAGTTTCATTAAATCATTCAACTGTTCATTCATGTACTATGATGGCTCACACTGAGGGTTCACACTGAAAATGAGGAATGAAGTTTCATAACTTTTCCATGACCAAATGCCATTTTCCACGACCAGAAAATATGGAGAAGCCTAATAATCCACTCAAAAAAAACCAAGCTATTCACAGTTTAATCCAACTCTGAACACCAATACACCTTCTGAGCTCAGAAAGACAGTGTAAAGTTCTTGAATTGAAAGAAAAACACAAAGAAGACAAGTTCGTCATATGGTTTAAAATTTCAAGAGAATTCGTTTTCCCAATCAAAATCAAAACCAATAATAAAATTCCATTACTCTTCCATGGCCTTGGCCTTTTTCTCCCAATTCCATGACTAATCCAGGTATGGAAAATGCGCTTTCAAATTCCATGACTTTTCATGACCGTGTGAACCCTGTAGTCAGATAACATAGGTCCAGCTTGGACAAAATTTGTTTGTTACCGTTCACTTACGAGTTTGGCGTGTTAGTCTCGTCCAGCTTAACATCCTCTCCAACTGTAAGGTTCTTTGAAGTGACAAAATTAAGCATCCAGTCTGGCATTTCACTACTCTTACTCTTTTCTCTTTTTTTCTTCGCCTTGGAAGGGGGAGGACATTTCTTGACATTGAGTAGAGCGGGATCTGGTGTGTTGGGCCTCTCCTCGTCAGGTATGGGTGTACCAGGAGTGACAAACTGAAAATTAGTTTAAACCTATCTTGAGCACTATTCAATCAAAACAGTTTATAAGTGCATCAATGGCCTGGCTCCAGCGTATCTATTAGACAACTTCTACTTCTTGGAACAGATACAAAGCTACAACACTAGAACTAAAGACCTTATCCGCCTGCCTCTTGCCAAGACAACTAAATTTCAAACATCTTTTAAGTACAATGCGGCCAAATCCTGGATAAGTCTCTCACTAGTTTTAAACTAAAAGTCGAGCAACATTTTCACTTTTATGAACCCTTTAAATGATTCCTTTTGTTTTTTTTAGTTTTTAATTTTATAGTTTACAATTTGCTCATATTATTCTGTACAGATCAATGAATGAACAAAGCTCCGGTTGCCTGGTTTCAATACTGGTCTACGGTAGATATTTAAGACCAGATAAGGAAGAGTTAGGGCCAGATGAGGTGAGTTAAGGCCAGATAAAGTGAGTAAAGGCAAGATAAGATGAGTTAAGGCGACATAAAGTGAGTTAAGCCAAGATACGGTAAGTTAAAGCGAGATAAGGTGAATAAAAGCGAGATAAGGTGAGTTAAGGCAAGATAAGGTAAGTTAAGGCGAGATAAAGTCAGTTAAGGCGAGCAACCGTGAGTTAAAGCGAGATAAGGCGAGTTAAGACGAGATAAGGTGAGTTGATGCGACACAAAGTGAGTTAACGCAAGTAAAGGCGAATTAATGCCACATAAGGAGAGTTAAGGAGAGATAACGTAAGCTAAGGCAAGATAAGATGAGTTAAGGCGCGATAAAGTGAGTTGAGGCAAGTTAGGTGAGTTAGGGCCAAATATGGTGAGAAGTGAGAAGTGAGTGAAGCATAGATAACTAGGTGAGTTAAGGGAAGAAAAGGTGAGTTAAGCCCAGATAAAGTTAATTAAGACAGATAAAGTGAGTTAAGGCGAGATAAGGTGAGACATGAGTTAAAGCGAGGTAAGGTGAGTTTAAGCGAGATAAGGTGAGTTAAGGCGAAATAAAGCAAGTTAAAGCAAGATAAGGTCAGTTAAAGCAAGATAAGGTGATTTAAGGCAAGGTAAGAAGAGTTAAGGTGAGATAAGCTGAGTTAAGGCAAGATAGAGAGAGTTAAGGCAAGACAAGCTGAGTTAAGGCAAGATAAGGTGAGTTAAAGCGAGATAAGGTGAATTAAGGCGAGAAAGAGTGAGTTAAGGCGAAATTAGGTGAGATAAAACAAGATAAGGTGAGTTAAGGCGAAATAAGATGAGTTAAGGCAAGGTAAGGTGTGTTAAGGCGACAAAACAAGGTAAGGTGTGTTAAGGCGATAAAACAAGATAAGGTGAGTTAAGGCGAAATAAGATGAGTTAAGGCAAGGTAAGGTGTGTTAAGGCGACATAAGGTGAGTTAAGGCGAGATAAGGTGAGTTTAGGGAATATAAGGTGATTTAAGGGAAGATAAGGTGTGTTAAGGCGGGACAAGGTGAATTAAGGCTACATAAAGTGAGCTAAGAGGAGATAAGGTGAGTCAAGGCGAGATAAAGTGAGTTAAGGCGATATAAGTTGGGTTAGGGTTAGGTAATGTGACTTAAGGCGTGATAAAGTGAGTTAAGGCGAGATAAGGTGAGTTAAGGCGAGTAAGGTGAATTAAGGCAAGGTGAAGTGAGTTAAAGCGAGATAAGGTGAGTTAAGGCGAGTAAGGTGAATTAAGGCAAGGTGAAGTGAGTTAAAGCGAGATAAGAAGAGTTAAGGTGAAATAAGGTGAGTTAAAGCAAGGTAAGGTGACTTAAGGCGAGATAAGGTGAGTTAAGGCGAGATAAGGTGAGTTAAGGGAAAGTAAGGTGAGTTAAAGCGAAATAAGGTGAGTTAAGGTAAAACAAAAAGAGTTAAAGCCATATCAGATGATTTAAGGCGAGATAAGAGTTAAGGTGAGATAAGGTGAGTTAAGGAGAGGTAAGGTGATTGAAGGTGAAATAAGGTGAGTTAATGGAAGATAGGGTGAATTAAGGCGAGATAAGGAGAGTTACCGCGAAATAAGGAGAACTTTGGCGAGATAAGAAGAGTTCAGGCAAGATAAGGTGAGTTAATGGAAGATAAGCTGAGTTAAGGCGAGTTAAGGTGAGATAAGGTCAGTTATGGCAAGTTGAGCTGAGTTAAGGCGAGATAAGTTGATTCAAGGCAAGATAAAGTGAGTTAAGGCGAGATAAGGTGAGTTAAGGTAAGATAAAAAGAGTTAAGGCCATATCAGATGATTTAAGGCGAGATAAGAGGAGTTAAGGTGAGTTAAGATGAGATAAGGTGAGTTACGGTAAGATAAAAAGAGTTAAGGCCATATCAGATGATTTAAGGCGAGTTAAGAGGAGTTAAGGTGAGATAAGGTGAGTTAAGGTGAGATAAGGTGAGTTAAGGTAAGATAAAAAGAGTTAAGGCCATATCAGATGATTTAAGGCGAGATAAGAGCAGTTTAGGTGAGATAAGGTGAGTTAAGGCGAGTTAAGGTGAGATAAGGTCAGTTAAGGCAAGTTAAGCTGAGTTAAGGCGAGATAAGTTGATTCAAGGCGAGATAAAGTGAGTTAAGGCAAGATAAGGTGAATTAAGGCAAGATAAGCTGAGTTAAGGCGAGATAAGGTGGTTGAAGGTAAGATAAAGTGAGTAAAGGTGAAATAAAGTGAGTAAAGGCCAGATAAGCTGAGTTAAAGCTAGATAAAGTGAGTTAAGGCGAGATGAGGTGAGTTAAGGCGAAAGAAGCTGAGATAAGGCCAGATAAGGTGATCTACGGCCAGATAAGCTGAGTTAAGGCAAGATAAAGTGAGTTAAGGCGCGATAAGGTGATTTAAGGCGAAAAAAAGGGCGTTAAGGCAATATAAGCTGGGACAAGGCAACATAAGGTGAGTTAAGGCGAGATAAGGTGAGTTAAGGCAAGATAAGGTGAGTTAAGGCGAGATAAG
>JAOBRD020359550.1:0-20397 GCA_027575215.2 Hydrozoanthus sils
CTACTACTACTACGTACTACTACTACTACTACTACTACTACTACTACTACTACTACTACTACTACTACTACTACTACGTACTACTACTGACACTACTACTACTACTACTACTGACACTACTACTACTACTATTACTACTACTACTACTGCTGCTGTTGCTGCTGCTGCTACTACTACTACTACTACTATTACTACTACTACTATAACTGACATTACTACTAAGTACTAACCACTACTACTTCTACTACAACTACTTTGAGAGTGTTTTTAGTATTACAGCTGATTCTACAGTACCACTACTGCTCTTAAAAGTATTGAACATGTTTTTACATACATTTCTTTTGTAAACACAAATTTCAATTTGCTCTGTCTTAATTGTTGACCAACATTTTTGGAATCTAATCATAGGTTAAATTATTTGAACTGGAAAGAACAAGGAGGCCAGGAATGGACCAAGCAGGATGAAATACAGCTCATAAAAAGGTGGGACTCTAGTCCGGGGGGGAGGGGAGGGGGGTATATGGGCAGAAGGTAAGTGCCAGCCCTATGAGCCTATGAGCTACTTAGGTTTGAGATAGGATTTAGCTTAGTGCTTAAAACTTTCAATGACAAAATTTTGGATCAGAGATAAATTTATACACAATTTTGGTTAAAGTTGGAATAAGTTAAGGAAAAAACAAACAATAGATATAGGTTCACAAGCTTACCCAAGTACAGAGGTAATGAAAAAGACAAAAAATGAATGAGCATGCATGGCAGAGATATTAGAGCAACATTCATTGAAAAATTATCATTCTAATAACTAATGAAACACCGATATGACTGACATAGATCTATAGATCATATCATTTGTCATTTGTTCTGGATCTGGATGCAAGAGCATCCAAAATTAGAAAGATGACCTTATAAAATGCAACCTTCATTTGATGCAGGATTTACAATTCAACTGTGGAAGATGAGAATGATATCAACTGGGCAGCACTTGCGACAGACTGGCCACGATACAGGTGAACTTTGGAATATACTGTTTATTCATCTGCAACACAGTTACTTAATAATTTAGAGTTTAAGTTTTTTAAGGCATACAGTATTTTCTTTATAACTGCCTACCCTGCTTAAGAAGCTTGCCAATTTATTTGAAGGAAGAAGATTGTAGTTAGTGTCTAGCCCTTTTACCAATATAACTGCCCTTCTTGAATGAAGATTAATGACTTGGACTCATGGTTTAAAAGAAAGCCACACTAATGACATGGCTAGAGATCAAACTAAGATTGGTTAAGATTAGACAACATTTCTATGTCATCATAACATTGTCACGTCAAACTACTTTCACTACTTCATTACATGCTTTTCCATTGCTGCAGACATTTTTTATTTCTTTTTATTTATTTATTCATCAATTATTGCATACCATTCTTTGTACTCAATGGTGATTTTGTTCTTTTATTGTAGAGTTAACTTTGTTTAACCATTAACCTATTGTTATCAGTGTCATAGGCGAATAGTTTTTGAACAATTTTATTAGCACTTAATGAAGTAGTAAAAGTAGTTTGACCTAATGATGTTGTCATGGTGACATGGAAATGTTGTCTATTCTTAGCATTCTTATTAAATTGTCTTTCAAAAGTTACATTCATCAAGATTGATTTTTCTCTCTGGCTTCATTTATAATCTTCAGTGTAAGATCTCCACAATGGCTTCGCAGCAAGTGGTGGGCATTAAAGAAACATATTCCTGATGAAAACACTGGATTCCAAGGTAAGCTTTTTGTTTCCAGGGTTTAGTTAAGAGGTTGTCGACATTGAGGAAGTATATTCCTGATAACAATTTGGGGGTTCAGAGTACTATGTAGATCTGCTTAATATTGGAATCTCTTTTTGTTTATTTACTGGCACTGATGGTTTTGCTCAGAAGTCATGAGCATTAATCAAACCTATTCCTGATAGCAGTATTGGATTTCAGGGTTTGGAATCTCGTTGTTAGTTCAGAAAGAATTGGTATTAAAGAAAAGTATTTCTGATGGAGGTATTAGGTTTAAGGGTGAGCTTTACCTTCATCTCTGAGACCTTTAATATTCTTAGAATTGGTTTCAGAGGAGGACCCTAGTTTTTGAGATTATCTTAAATGGGTTCAGTTGTGATGAGCATACTCCTACATGAAGGAGTAATTTTTATTCGTTTTTAATTCTTTAAGCTTCACACGAATATATCTTTTGCTAATAACACCCTCTTAGATACACTCATATCCCTACCTAAGAAAAACATGATCTAGAGGCCCAGGTGCTGGTATGAGGGAGATGTTAAGTTCTGAGCGTTTCACATCTATTTCCAAATTAAAGTAATTTGTTTGAGATCAACAAACAAAGTAATGTTTGTTGTTGCTATATTTTTTTGTTACCATTGACCATGCAATAAAGATCCTTTTTTTTCTTGAAACTCCACAGAAACTTTAGAGTATTTATATTCAAAATATATTGACACGCTGCAGTCAAAGCTGGAGAGGCAGGAGAACCGGTTCAGGGGAAATCACCTTTGTTCCTCGCCCATATCCTCCATGCCCAGTTCACCACGGCAGATTCACATTCCTGTAACAGCTTCTGGAATAAATTCAGCAGGAATTGCCCAAACTATTACAGGTGTGGTATACTTCACACATTCATGCCCTACTTGTTCCCATATAATACATACATTTGTTTAAGTTGGAAAGTAATGGTCAAGTGGTTAGCATGTTTGACTCTTAATCCTAGGGTCACAACTTCCAGCCCTAGTTAGACCAATGCTGTGATGTGTCCTTGAACAAGACACTTTACTCAACTTGTTCCAGTCGACTCAGCTGTATAAATGAGTACCAACTTCTGTCGGGGCTAACCTGCGATGGATTAGTGATATGTCCAGGGGGAGTCGGAGATTCCCCTTAACACTATAGAAACTGGAGTTCTCACCGACCTAATACACCATTTGGTTTAAGAAAGCACTGATCATGACCCTTACATTTAAGGCACACAATGGAAGGGAGACATTGTCGTTAAGCGCATTGGTCAAGTTCCCTTTCAAAAGACAGAAAGCATTAATTAAGCTACGTTTGCAGGTTTTTGTCTGGTATTATTTCTAAATTATCATGTAAGAAAATGAGAACAACCCAACCAACAAACACCAACAGAGTCTTTGGGTTATTTTTGGTTTTAACTTTCACTTTACTCATCTTCACTTCACAGTTAGTAGTGACGGAACAATCACAGCTCGAGAAGATAGAGATGACCTTGGGAGTGAGAACAGATATGAAGTGGTGCAGGTCAACAACCCACTCACTTCCCAGCATGCATATCAGGCTCCATCTGGTCAACACCTTCAACCATCATACATTATTCAGGCTGTGCCACACCCATCAGCACAAGTGTCCGGACACACGTACACAATCATTCAGTCACCAACGGGACAATTCGTAAGACAAGCAACTGGCACAGAGCTCACGCAAGTACCTCAAAACTTAGAAGTAACTTCAGTACAGAATGAGCAGGTATGACATCAGGAAAGGGCAAGGTTGGTTAGTTAAGCCTAAGCAGATTTGGTATCAGAAGAGGGCAAGGTCGGTTAGTAAAGGTTCAGACACCATGTCAGGAGAGGGCAAGGTCGATTAGCAAAGAAGCAGATATGGTGTCTGGAGAGGGAGAGATTGAGTAGTAAAGCAAACATGGTTTCAGGCAAGCAAGGTCGATTAGTAAAGGAGCAGACATGGTGTCAGGAGAGGGCAAGATCGATTAGTAAAAAGCAGATGTGGTGTCAGGAGAGAGCAAGATCAATTAGCAAAGAAGCAGATATGGTGTCAGGAGAGGGCAAGATCGATTAGCAAAGCAAGCAAGGTCAATTAGTAAAAGAGCAGATGTGGTGTCAGGAGAGAGCAAGGTCGATTAGCAAAGAAGTAGATGTGGTGTCAGGAGAGGGCAAGATCGATTAGTAAAAAGCAAATGTGGTGTCAGGAGAGAGAAAGGTCAATTAGCAAAGAAGCAGATATGGTATCAGGAGAGGGCAAGATTGAATAATAAAGCAAGCAAGGTCAATTAGTAAAAGAGCAGATGTGGTGTCAGGAGAGGGTAAGGTCAATTAGTAAAGGAGCAAATATGGTGTCAGGAGAGGGCATGGTCAATCAGTAAAGGAGCAGATACACCTAGTGTCAGGAGAGGGCAAGATTGAGTTGTAAAGAGCAAACATTGTTTCAGGAGTAAGCAAGGTTAATCAGTAAAGGAGCAGATGTGGTGTCAGGAGAAAGCAAGATTGAGTGTTAAGGAGCAAACATGGTTTCAGGAGTGAGCGAGGTTGACTAGTAAAGGATCAGATGTGGTGTCAGGAGAGGGCAAGGTCAATTAGCAAAGAAGCAGATGTGGTGTCAGGAGAGGGCAAGATTGAGTAGTATGGAGCATACATGGTTTCAGAAAGCGAGTAAGGTCAATTAGTAAAGGAGATGCCTTTTCAAAAGAGGGAAAGACTGATATAAAGAGCAAACATGATTTTAGAAAGCAAGGTCAATTAGTTAGGAAGTAGATATATGGTGTCAGGAGAGGGCGTAGTTGATTTGTAATGGATGAATAGGTATTGTTTCAGGAAAGCTATTTAAAAAGAATGGAAAGTTATGGTGTCAGGAGAAGGCAAAGTCGATTGATATAGGAGCAGATATGGTGTCAGGAGAGGGAACAGTTGATTAGTAATGAATGGATGGGTAGGGTTTCAGAAGAGGGCGAGGTTGATTAATAAGTGAACAGGTACAGGGGTAAACATGGTGTCAGGAGAGGGAAATGTTGAAACTCCAGAGATAATAATGAAGAAACGTTTAGTTGTAAAATGTATTATTCCAGTTCAGAAGAAATTATTTCTTACAAAGCTTACTTTATAACCTTGCTTTATACTATAACTGTCAGAATCCTGTTTTAACCACACTTATCTGCAAATCAAACTTTCTTTAGAATTTGTGGCTGATAAGTTTATTAGTTTCAAAAAACTTAGAACAAGAAATTGAAATAAAATTTTACCCAAATTTCATGGATTCCTTGGATTTTCCTTTCCCTTTGAGTGACAAAGCATTGTTTATATCAACTTTTTCTTTGTTATTATGCAGGTCCAGATCTCCACTTCAAATGTCGTAACTGTGTTGCAAGCCCATCATGCAGTGCAAACCCTACCAGCAGAAAACCCAGAGTTGAGTCAGGCAATAGTCCAAACCGACATCTCTGGCCCCATCACGCAATCTCATGTTGATCCACAGCACCTCAGTGAGACTGACATTCATGAGAGTGACCTTTCCCCTAGCGGCATGGTAACACGGGAGGAGACAGTTGGTGACATTACAGGGGTAGAGATGATGCAACAGGAATCAGCTTATGAGACAGGTTTGTCTTTACATTATTTTGATATTACAGAGTTAATGGTTAGTTTGAGGTCTGTAACTTACCACACGCTATCATTGGTTAGTATGAGGTCCGTAACTTACCTTGTACTGTCACTGGTTAGTTTGAGGTCCCCAACTTACCTCGCGCTGTCATTGTTTAGTTTGAGGTCCACAACTTACCCCACACTGTCACTGTTTAGTTTGAGGTCCGTAACTTACCTCGCACTGTTATTGGTTATTTTGAGGTCTGCAACTTACCCAGCACTGTCATTGGTTAGTTTGAGGTCCGCAACTTACCTCGCACTGTCATTGGTTAGTTTGAGGTCCGCAACTTACCTTGGCTGTCATTGGTTAGTTTGAGGTCCGTAACTTACCTTGTGCTGTCATTGGTTAGTTTGAGGTCTGCAACTTACCTCGTGCTGTCATTCGTTAGTTTGAGGTCCACAACTTACCTCGCGCTGTCATTGGTTAGTTTGAGGTCCGCAACTTACCTCGCGCTGTCATTGGTTAGTTTGAGGTCCGTAACTTACCTTGCGCTGTCATTGGTTAGTTTGAGATCCATAACTTACCCTGCACTGTCATTGGTTAGTTGTCATTAAGTTACCATGTGTTGTCATTGCTTGGGTGTTTTAAACCATTATTCATTCTTTTTACTTTATTAGGCCAAGAAGGGATCGTCGAAGGCCTGAGTGGTTCTGTATTGCCAGCAGTGACAGTGGTTTCACAAACTGCTGCTGTCTCCATAGCAGCAGACCATTTAAACTGCAGCAGTGTAACAAGCCTGTCAGCAGACAACTCCTCCCACCAACTTAACACAGGATCAAATAATGTTCTAGCTACAGGGCACACAGACACTGGAGACAGCACTGCGAACAGTGTTTCGGACACCCAGCTTTCTCTGGGCACAAACACAGTGGATGCTGTGAATGTATCCAGTCTTTCCCACATTGCATCTTCATTACCAGTAGTAACATTTTGTCTATCTAATTCAGTTAGTCAGTTGACATCTAGCACCATACATGGGGCAAGCAATGATTCTGACCTGTCTAGTAACGCTGTAATGGCAAATGTTGTGTTGCCAGACCAAATCTTACAACCTCCAGGCGATGAGCCATGTGAACTGGCCTCTCCCACGTCCAGCACTGCAAACATCCAACTCCCAGTGTCAGCCTCAGTTAGTATTATGTCTGGTGATGATCCACAGTTGGGTGTTGAGGAGAATGGTCACTCAGCCATTGGAAGTGTCAGCATTGTTCCAATGGAAAGTGTGGTTTCTATGACAACATCTGAGGCTGATACTCCTTTGCTCACGTCTCCGGCATTTACCGTTAGTCAAGGTCAAGAGATCGATCAAGGACTTAAATCATCATGAAAGGGAAAGCTAACAACCAACGATTTAACTTATCTCATTACAATATTTTGTTGTAATAAAGGAAGTCAGTAATATTTGAACAATGTCAATGGGGGCTTCAACTATTGTGTGATGGGTCAACACATTGAAGCAACACCAACAGTTCGTTAGTTAAAATAAAGAAACTGTCAAAAAATATGTTGAATTTTATTTGTACAATATTTCAGTTGTTCACTAGTGCTGCCCTGGCTATGAAATACACTATAAAAACTTGTGTTTATGGCAATTAGTGCCGACAGTTGGAAGGTCAGTTGTTTTGATCTGTTGGCAGTAATCCAGACTAGAACTTCTTCATCAAACTTGCCATTGCAAACAAGAAGAAATAAATAACTATTGGGAAAACAGGTTTTATTACTTGTGCTTAGTTTCTGCAAAAATATGAGAAATCTTTATTTCATTATTTAAATAAAATTATTTTGCAAATCTTATTGACCTTTATTGCTACTAAAAAAAATTACAAGAAAAAATGTCTGCCCACCAACAGGCTGTCAAGGCTTACATTGTGATAGCGATACTTTTCATTCAAATAAAAATTGTCTTGTCTTGGTGACTCAGTTGATCAAAGCTGTCTAAAGACTTTGTATTGGATGATGAAGAATATTTCATTAAATGTACAAATAAAGTTCACATTCACCATCAGATCACATTGTTAGTGTCTTCTCTGTGCATTTTGAGAATGATGGAGAGGTTATATGGCGAGAAAAGAGCAAAGAAAAACTCGGAGGTGGACGATTTTCCAAGTCACCAGAACAAGACAATACAATATTTGAATGAAAAGTATTGTCACATTGTAAGTTTGGACAGCCAGTGGTCCACCTTTTTCAAGCTTTCTTGCACAAGAGCTTTTTTGTTTTGGCCAAGTTAAAGGAAAATCTGCTGTGGCGAAATTGGCAAATTCAAATTCTATTTTTTCTTCCCAGGCTCTTATGTTGATCATTATTAACCTCTAAAAGTGGTTGGAAACTCTCTTATATATAATGGCAGTCCAACTTTTCTACATTTTGCCCCCATTAATTTTAAATGAACCTTCAGTTGTTTTTTGCTGATTTATGACTGGGGAAAAAGATCATTTTCTTTTTGACTTGTGTTGTATGAATTGGACTGTTGAGAAAACTAAATGACTTAAAAAATCAACTACCATGATCTTTTGCAGTTGTTTATGCTTTGTCAACAAAAAGTAAAATAGTTCTTTAAACATTACTAAAACTGTTTTAAAAAACAAAAGCTGCAAAAACAGGAATTTTCTATAATACTGTACAAATGTAACCTTCAGAGACCTTGGTAAACAATTATTATGGAGTGTTAAGCCTCTCCTCGTGGATTGAAATCCATCGTCAACTTGACTAAACAAAAGTAAGTTCTCAGTAGTCCATTTAATGGTTCCAGACTGGTAACCAAGCTTCTACATGTAACCGAGGTGAATGTTGTCCTGGCACAGTTAGAGAAGTGGAAAAAATATCCATGCTAATACGTTTCTTTCTTATGATAGTTATTTTGACTTCTCTAACTGGCTGTGCCAGGACAACATTCACCTCGGTTACATGTAGAAGCTTGGTTACCTTTCACGAACCATGAAATGGACCATTGTACAAAATTAACTTGCAAATACAGCATTTACAGCAAAATGCACTTTCAATAGCTCAGGGGCAATATCTAACTACATTGTTCAAGTCCCCCACCTGACTATATATACTGCCCTACCCCCCAAGCAAACAGTCATAAGAAATCAATACTTGAAAAATTTGAAAACAAATAAACAACAAGTTTAACAGCTGATTTAATTTTCACGATCATTATTATCATCATCATCAAACAATTCTCACGAATGAGAATGCAATGCTAATTTCAATGCTTTCAAAACTAAGCTTTTTCAAATTATTTACAGTACAAATATCTTTCTTTAAAATATGGCTCACTGATTAAACTTACAATTTAAATAATTGGAGTATAAACTGATTAACTCTGAGGAGAAAAGTGCAAACTAACATTTGTAGCAAACCTTTACAAGTTTCTCATGATAAGAAGACTCGTCACAACTAAAATTATTGATTATGAAGCAACTGAAAAATATGAAGGTTTTGTAAAATATCCAATTCTCTCAAAACATGTTATCTAAAATATTTTCAGTATTGCTTGTGTCTTATTTTAGTAATGTATTTTCCAGACTATAACCTGCATTCTCATATTTTTATGACTAAGAAAAACAATAGTCGCAGATAACCCACACAGGCATATTATACCCACACCCTTGACGATGTTGACAACATTTTTTGTTTGTTTTCAGAGAGTAAGTGCAGTTTAAGTGATGCCAGTGGGCCAAAAATAAATTGAAAGCTGACTGTGGCCAAGTCAACTTCAGAATCTATCAGATAACCTCCACAGGGAGATTACCCGAACCTTTTCAAATACAAGGCAAAATTAACAGTCAGATAGTTGCAAGTTATAGTCCAGAAAATATGGTACTAGGATTTACTTTTGGAGAAAAAAATATATTTCTTATTGTGGTCTTATTTTTTGTTTCGTTTAAAGCAACCATTATGATCTTGTTTAACAGTTCTTTTGTGAAAAAGACTAGCTGCAATATTACTGTATATTATCAACATGTTATATAAATAGTATACAAAACTGCAATTGAAATTATTTTAAGAAAATCAAATTTTAATCAAGGATGATCCAGAAGTTTGTTCTATAGTAGTTTTGTGTAGGCAGTGGAAAATACTGTTCAAATCATGGTTTTCAATTCAAACTGTATAGTCTGTCAACTTTGTCTTTTTGTGTAAGGTGTGGGTATGGTGTATACTTTAAAAGCTGGTAATTTCTTGCTTGTGCTGTGATCTAAACAGGCCTTCATTCATTTTTTGTATGAATTTGTTTTTAGAAATTAATATACAATGACACTACCACAAAATCTTTTCAGACAGTCAATATTTGATGGATTGAGTTTTGACCAGTTAAAATTTGACAGCAGGAAATTTGGTTTACCTGGATCTGTTCGACAGGTGTTTTTGCTATATTCATGCATCAAACTGGTTTATCCTATTTGATGTTGACTGCTAAATGTAGAAGTTACCTTACCAAATTGAAATTAAAGGTGTTTTGTTCTAACTGTAGTTGAGTTATTGCGAATCCACCTACTTTCTGTAGGTTTTTGCTTTGGTCATTGCAGTTTTGGGCCACATTGTCTAAAAATTAGCTCCTATTTTGGAAGATGCTTTTTGACAGTGTATCAAATTTTCAACTAGAAATAATGAAGAACAGAGTTATCTACAATACCTGAATTCTAGATTGTAATTGGTCAAAAATTTTTCCTGGTCCCAGTGACCATAAATAAATTTAACTATTACAATGTGCAAAAAATACATATACCATCCCTATATTTATCATGACTTTGTTTTACATTTATCTTGATGGTAATAAACATTAGCACATATACAAAGTAAAATGGTAGTAAATGCATTGTAGTAAATTAGTTTTCTAAACTTTGGATCTACATCTCCTTGCTTGTACCAATAAATCTACAAAAGAAATAAATTAAAATTAAGAACTAGTACAGAATTGTATAGCAGTAGAAAGAAAATAACATTCTACCCAATTATGTTTCATTACTCCTTCTCAATGAAAGGTATCCTATTACTCAACAATTAATCTTCCTCTTCTCATGCAATAAACCAATTACCTCAGTGACAGCAGTCAGTGGATATAATCTGGAACTAAAGATTTTACAAATCTTGCAAACTAACAATTAGGACCTTTAAGGAAAGATGGGTTGCGGTTGGGCTCAATTTTCTCCACATTTCTTTTTTTAAAACATGATGCACCAGAAATTGTTGACAAAAAAACAAGCTGAAAAAAGTTCCAGAAATAGAGCTATGTACAGCAAAACTCATAGCAATACAAAACAAATCACTTTTCAGTAGTCTTCACAAGGTCATGTGACTCAGGAACTCTTCTTAAAATATTTAACCTTTTGACAACCATATAACTGATATTCATCTATCTAAATAGTCATTTTATATTTCCAAACCTTGAGCATCAAATCAAAACAAAAATTATTAATTTTTCAGTCTGCATTTTATTTTTGGCTTCAGATACTCTGTTTATGTCATTGCCAATATTATCTCTTGATGGATGTTATAACAAATGGGGCCACAGTAGGAGATGGGGATGGGATAGTTCGCCCCCTCCCCCCTCCCCAAAAAAAAATTAAAGAAAAATACAAGTTAGAGTCAATACAAGAGAAAGGGTGTGGTTGCCCCTTCCTCCAATATTTGACCCCTTGTTATAGTCTTGATAAAGCTAATTTGTTTCAAGAATCGACAGGCCTTATGAAACCATGGGAAAGTTTAGTTGCTATGGTTACTTACCAACAATAGTTCTGATAGACACACCATCACTATGATGCCAGCAAGAAATATATTCACAGTTCTTGGTGGCCAATGAGGAAATATAAGCGAACTAATAAGAGTTTCCTATAGATACAAAAAGAACAAAGAAAAACGTTTTATATCAAACAAATCCATATATGCATTTTCTCAGTGTCTATTTCAGTCTTGGGAACCCATTTTTGAAAAAAAATTCTTCTATAAGTGTTTTTAGATATCAAGATAAAACTGACCAGGTATAGAATGTTTTGAACAAGTATTTTCAGTTCAGTCCACTATTTTATTCTTTAATTCCAGTACACATGTTTAAGTACTTGAGTGTTAAAGGTACAGACAATAAGAAAAACAACTGGAGGTGTATGTTTAGAGAGGAGCTCTTAAGGAGAAAATTTCATAATCCTTATGGGAGGTTTTTCTAAAGTCTCAAAACAAGCTGTAATCACTTAAAATGCCTTAATACTAATGATCACGCGAATCTCATGTGACACTCACCAACACCAACAATGACGTCACCCCACCGACTCCGTAGCTCAACCAACGGTCCTATGGATAAGTACAGAAAATACTTTCAGAAACAAATCACAAAACGATTACTGAAAAGACTTATCGCATGAAAAATAATCACAACTTGAGACAACTTGAGTATGTTCCAACGAAAGTTCTCAGCTACTCAAAAAAAACTGGACACTAGCCAAATTTGTTGTACGTGTATTCTTTTATTTATTAAATTTACGAAATCGCATACAAAAGTGAGATACGAAATAAGAACAACTTTAACTCCTCGATAATTATTCTACAACTTTGCAGCAGCACATGTAAAGCCATCAAAAAGTCAAAACTATACAGCACTAAATGCTGTTTAATTCACAAGTTACGACAACTTGAATCAGGGGATGAGCTCCATAAATAAATAAAGTTATAGGCTTCGTACCCTTGGTCTGGCCTCGCCAAACAGCGGTTTATCCATTCCATCATACATTGTAACAATACTTTTCAGATAAAAGTTGGTGCACTTCTTCGGGATTCCTCCACAGCTTGGGAAAACTGCTCCTGGACGTTAATATCGGCTTACATCGCATGTAAAGTGTATATGCCTTAACGTAATCGCAGCTCCATCATATGGAAAGTCTGTAACAATCTACGAAGCTGAAAAGCTTTTCCCTGTGACTGCGACCACCATAAAATCAAAAGCTGACAAATTCGCGATTGAAAAGTTCGTTCTTGTGCAAAAGTTGGAGTTTCTCCAATCAACTCGAAATGGAAACTGAGCTGTGCACCGCAGTCACCTTCATTGCTAGCCAGCGGCATCTGTTTTAACGCAAGATTCCAAAATGGCGGCTGTGAGTCGATTGTCAGCCATCGGCGGTTTATGCAGAAGATGTGTAAATACTGGCGATCGATCCTGTTTAAGAACACCAAAGGTAGGTTGTGCAATTGTTTTTCTTTTTGTTTAGCCGTTAAATCGTAAGCAATATAGTTGGTTGAGGAAAGATTGATTCAACAAACCTCAAGACTTGAGAATTCTATTCACTGTTCTGCCAACGTGGAAAAGTCCCTTACAAAAATTCTAGCGCCAAAAACTGTGATTCCGTTCGTTTATGGTGCATGAGAGGAATGCTTTGGGTGATTTTTGTTGTTGGTGGACTTGCTCGTACGTTATTAGATTTACGGTTTAGTTTTCAGAATGAGGATCTCGGGGGACTGGGGGAGGGTCATGGGAGACGGTAGGGGCAAGGTCGAGAGGTGAGGAAGAATCAGGAAGCCCTCTCCCAACTCACCTAAAATCATAAATGAGTTTGAAATATTGAACTGGCATTGAGAAATAAAAATATGAGACCTTTCTGCACCAGGGCTAGGCCATATGAATCCAACTTGAATAGCATCATGATTTCACTGGCTGGATAGAATGGCTGCCTACAGCCATGCTAACTCTCCCAGATAATCCGGGAGACTCCCAAACACAGAATGGATCACTCGGTCTCCCATGCAGGTTACCTAAATCTCCCGAATAAAAGTGACTTTGAACCTGTAGTGACAATTATCAGTGTTATTGTTTCGAAAACGATTTAGTAATGTTTATATTATATTTTATTAAGAGGCCTGGGAACGATTGCGCCCGTTAACATTGTATACAGCTGTTTAGTTTACTAGTCCGACATGTTTGATCATGTAGTAGGGTTTTGTTGATTAAAACCTTAGAACAAGATCTCGTTTCTTCATTACAGAACCTTTTCCCACTGTAACCTATTATCGTGTCTCCAAATGTAACCCAATCAAAACAACTCACTTGTTTTTTTGTAAACTCACCCTGCTGTTTCTTTGAGGCATTAAGGTGAGGCAATATCTTAACCACAAAACCAAGATGTTGAAGGAAACGAAACAAAGACTTTCATCTTTTTCATGACAATATATAAAGAGACTGCCAGTCTGATTAGATCTCGCCTGCGTAGCCACTGTGTTTTAGGAGAGACCAAAAAGCATAGTTTGATGCCAGGATATTATGAAAGAAACATCACCAGATTTTAGATCTTCAGAGATTGGCATCCCTGTGCTTACTATGTCTCTGTATCACTATAAGACCTGGAGAATAGAGATGAAGACTTAGCAGAGCACTATTGTCAGTGATAGATCTAGGATCTGGAAAGTGAGGGTCTCTTGGACCGGCCTTGCGGTTGAAAATGGGGGCCCATTTTTTTTATTTGGGGGTCCTCTTTAATATTCATGAATCTTGTTTTTTGCTTTGTTTTTCATATTTTTATTTAGCCAATGAAATCAAACACTCTACTTAATGATCAATACAAAAGTAATTTTTTCTGTTGGACAAAACAGCATTGTTTTAAAAGAATGTTTTGGAAAATTTTAGAAGCAATTAATACACCAACTTTATATTTTATATTATTTCATTTTAAATAGTAGCTTTATAACAGTTACTGCTAATAAAGGTTCTTCAGAAACTTCAGAAAGAGTGGTTTTTTAAACATGCTTGCCCAGTCCTGTGTGTTTACTTTTATGCAAAAAGTTTACAATTTTTATTTTAAAAAAATAAAAAAATCGAGATTTTGACTGAATCAGGTTGCATTTGCACCAACAGGTAGAGAATAAGTTGCTCAACATTGGTAAACTGAATGTAAAAAAATAACTAATCAGACCACGACATGAAACTTGTGTAGTCAGAGCATTATTTCTCAAAATAGCATCATGTCAAAACAGTGGCAGTTTGGATAAAATTTCATAGAACACGATGCAATATTTTGAAATTGATTACAAAACAATGGAACCGAGGATCAAAGTTTCAAAAATGTTTACTAAACAACTTTAGAAATTTTAGGAACTTGATCTGTTCTTTAAACTGCAACGTTGGCTTTGAGTCTTGACCATAATTAACCCTTTAAGCCCCAAGCACGACAAATGTTACATTTGTAAATTCTCCCAACTGAGTCCCATACTTTCTGTATAAACAGTTAGGGAGAATTTGGCTTTTCATCCATTAAAGCATACTTGATTTGATCAACTCCCAACTTCTCATTACCATTTGTATTACTTTGTTTGAGTTTTGTAAGGAGAAGTGAGATGTTGATAAACTGTCCAGGGCTAAATCACTGATGTCAAAATGGCAGCCTCATCATTTGTTGTGACAGCATGTACATGCATGCTCATAGGTTTCTTCAAAATCGCAGCACAGGAGTTGTTCTCGTGTGGCTTATTGAATGAAATGCTCTGAGCGAAATGGCCAGTAAATGTTGTGTTTGGAAAATTTGTACAACCATTTGCTATTGGGCTAGCTTTTTTGGCTTCACAGCAGAAAGGTGTTGGCTAGCTTTTTGGCTTCACAGCACAATACAAAAGTGCCCACTGGACTAAAAGTTGAGCCCACACCATGTTCTTATGGAAGATACCGCTAAAACAAAGACGGCAGTGAATTTCAAGGCATTTTATTTTTGTGAATTTTTTTTAGCTGAAACTACTTTGCATCCATTCAGATGCTCTGGTGTTCAGTTTTTGTGTCCAAATGGAAAATATTGCATCCCTAGACACAATGACATGCCCTAGATCTATCACTGTGTTCTAATTGAAATGAATCTATGCTGTACTTAGTGTTTACCTAAAGGAGGCATGAATCTTTCTCCTACAGCCCTTTTGCTTCAATCCTTGTATATGCTTCTTCCTCCACTTGTCCCTTCAGGTGCCAGGTCTTAGTTTAATGCATGTTTGAACATAGATACCAAGTTTTTAATGTTTTTGATAGCACCCCTTATCTAAGTATAGTTGCAGTAATTCATTAACATGTTTATCAGACAATGTTTTGTCTTAAGTTTTCACTTTTCCTCTTAAAAATGATTGTGATCTATATGAAAAATCGACACACTTGGTGTAATTTACCTTTCAACATATTCATCTGCAAAAATCGATGTTATATCCTGAGCTGGGATTCAAACCAGCATCTCTTGTAATTCTAGTCCTGAGGCACAATGACCACCACATCATCAAGTATTCACCATACTGGTAACAATATTTATTACACTCTAAAAGTGTTCACTAGACTACCTTAAGTTAGTTCCAGTTGCCAAGTCCAAGCTCAGGCATTTACTTTGGATGAGTGCACACGTTCAAAGAGTAAATTACACTCTATGTGTTTGTTTCTCATACACTAAACCTTTGTTGTAATCTTTCTAAACTTCAAAATACAAAAAAATTTATGATTTTTATCATATGAGAGATAACCATGTGTGAAATGCATTTCTGCACCCATAAGAAAGCAGAAAAAAAGCAAATCTTAGATGTTCAGAAAAATGAAAATGCAAAAACTACGTAAGTGACTTTGTACAAAATGTTAAATTCTCCCAACAGTTGAAGAGATAATAGGGATAATCTAGGGGGAGTTAATGACTTCATCAATAGTCACTTGCATCATTTTTGCACTAGACAGGGTCCTTCAAATAAGCCCATATAGTTAAAAAATTAACTACTAGCAGCATGTGTAGTAAGATACTACATTGTCATAATTTATAGATTATGGGCATGGTTGGCATGGCACCTGTTCGATGGCTGAACTTGCAAGAATATCAAAGCAAGAAACTCATGCAAGAAAATGGACTGCACGTCCAAAAATTTGGAGTTGCAGACAATGCAATGGATGCCATTAAGGTGGCCAAAAACTTGAGTAAGTTTTGTTTACAGTCCAAGTACTAGATATAAGAATGGCTTGGTTTCGGCTTACATACATACAGCTAGTTGATGTAGGAAGGTTTCAGTTGGTGTTATTAATTAATGAGTCAGCAGTTATTTGAGTGGTGGTTAGGCTTTTTTAAGTATATTATTAAATTATCTATTGACTTATTATATCAAATGAAGTTCCAACATGTATAATTAAGAAATCAATAGACCTTTATCACACTAGCATGGTATAGAAATATATTCAGTTTATCAGGAAAGCGAGTCCAGAGTCAATCTCAGCACATTAATAACAAAGCTACAAAGTCCATAAAGATTGGCCGAAATTTGACAGAGATACAAAAGGTTTGAAACTGGTTAATTTTCCAATGAAAAGTATAGTAGATGGGCATCAATGCCCATACAGCCTCGATTCCGTGTTTTTCCCATACATTTCTCTGTAATAATAAGGGCAGAAGATCAAGTTTCAAAACTTCATATCTGCATTAGTTTTTTGGTAGTGTTTACAAAATTTTGCAGTTTTGCTGATACGAATGCACTGAATTTGATGCTGGCCACAGTTTCTTGATTTGTTTAATATATTATTTTTGCATGAATGGGTACTCAATATTACTCTGTTTGCTATTTTCGATTACCAAGTTTTCCTGAATAATTGCCTTGCCTTGATTAATCTCCTCCCTCGGGTAATTGTTCCCCTTTGAACAAAATAATTTTTATTTTAAATAGTCATCTCACTCAAGTAATCCATTATCAGTTTATATTTGATATCGATATGATTAGCTTTAGTTTTTTATTTAATGGTATAGTAAACAAAATATTTAGGGCACTACCTCCTGTGAGAAATATTTGAAATAATGGCCTCCCTCAAATAATTCAGCTTTCCCTCAAATGATCACCTCCTTTTGTTATGAGATTAGAAATAATTGCCCCTGGCTATTGTTTTAGAAAAATGGTATCTACAATGATTGAAATAATTGTACTGATAGGTTTCTTCAGTAAGATTGAAAGTCTTAAATAAATGAATGTGTTTTTTTTCATGTTTGAGTAGATGCCAAAGAGTTTGTTTTAAAAGCCCAAATCCTAGCTGGTGGGAGAGGAAAAGGAAGTTTTACCAGTGGACTAAAAGGAGGGGTACACTTGACAACAGAGTAAGTAGTGATAACCAGAAAGTTTGAATCATGGTAAAAATATTGATTATTATCTTGTCAATTTTGAATAACTTTGAGAGTTGCGTGTGTATCTAGCGAGATGTTAGTACTCGATAATCAAAGATATAGATATTAGGCTTGGTAAACATGAGTGATGTACTAAGGAATTACAACTGAAGATACATAGGGGGATTTTTTCAACATTATTTTCTTTAAGTTGATGCAAGAGTTACAGTAGTTCTGTAGCAGAAGTTGTAAAAAACCGTATAGTCCAAACTTGATGAAATTTCTAGTTAAACTGAAGGAAAGGCATTTTTTTTTGTTTGTCTTAATTCAGCTGTACACAGTCAAAAAATTTTAAAATTCCTCAGTTAATCAATAAATTTGTTTATCTTCATTTTTATTGATGAGTTCTTAAGAATTTTTAGTTGTTCATATAAAAATTTGTTTGCATTTTTACAGCCCAGACAGAATAGGACAACTTACAGAGCAAATGATTGGTTATAACCTGCAAACAAAACAAACACCAAAAGAGGGAGTTCTTGTAAGAAAGGTACATGTACAGGATATTGATATTTCTACATACTAGTGACATCGAGGAACACCATGTCAACAGCCATAAGGTCACCACGATTAGCTCCAACTGTAATTAGTTTATTTTAAAAAAAACTCATACTGCAAAGTTCTGTTAATATTATACTTTAAACATTGAAATTTACAGTACCTTCACTTTTATAAAACATACTTGTGACAATATTTGCTTATAGATTGTTGAACAGAGTGCCTCACACTTAAAGCAAAACTACCAGCTTTGCAAACCTTTCAACACATTTGCTTGCCTGAAGCTTTCGGTCTGATTAGTTCAAGAACAGCTCGATTGAATAAAACACTGTTTACTTGAATAAAACTATCTAGACTATTGATTACCAAGACTCCAATGCCCACAGCAACCCAAGACTCATATAAACTAGAAGAAAACAATTATTGAAAAACCCAGTAACTGTCCAAAAGGCTTACCGCTCTTGTGGTCACATGGACAAAAGCAAGGAAAGCCATGGCATCACAAGATATTTTTGCAATGTGATTGGCTTATACTTTTCTATATTTTTACATTACCTTACTTTTCAATGTCAGATCACTCAAGATTTTTTTGCCTACAGTTTTAACACTTACCGCAGTCATCACTATCCTTTTCGTCCCGGAATACCCCCTTACCCCCAGATGTTATAACTGAGCGAGAATAATCAAAATTGTAGGTTATGGTTGCTGAGTCCTATGACATCCAGAGAGAGACATATCTTGCTATTGTGATGGACAGAACATTTGCTGGACCAGTTATAGTTGCCAGCCCAAAGGGAGGAATGGACATTGAAGAGGTCGCAAAAGAGACACCACATCATATTTTTAAGGTAAACTTTACAAAACAATGTGCATATGGCAAAAAACAAACAAACAAGATACCTCCATGTTATACAGTCTGAGCTAGAACTGAAAAGACTTCAAAAGTATTCATTTGCATCAACTTAGTTGGTACTAGAAAAGAAGGCAGATGACACTGCCAGTACTTAAAGTTATCGTTTGTGTGCTAGAAAAAAGAGAGGGAGTTCAAAATGTAAGAAAAACTTTTTCTTTCAAAATGACCCTGAATAAAATTGACATCTTTGTTTGGCCAGTTGTGTATATAGGACTGTGTGGGAAATTGCCCTTACTCAAGGGCATGCTGAGGACTTTTTGAAATGGGGGGGAGGGTTCTGAAATTCATGTTTACAAAGATAAGGAGTTGAAAAGCTTTTTATTGAAAGATAATTTAAAATATTGCCAGCTATAAGACATTTTTTTCTCTGAACTGTGTTTTTTGCAGAACTTTATTTTGCAGAAATTTTGTTGCATTTAAAAAAAAAATCAGCAAAATTGATAAAAAGCTTTTTGTTGAAAGCGAATTTAAAACATCAGTTATAAGTTTAATTTTTTCTGAATTTCATTTAAATTGCAGAATTTTTTTGCAGAAATTTTTTTGTTGCATACATGTAGAAACCAACAAAAATTACAAAAAAAAACTCGTGAAAATAAAGGCCTGCACTAATTCTAATGAGTTGTATATTGCAAAATCAATAGAACCTTGTAGCAAAAAATATCTTCATCCTGCAGTTTTGTTTTATGGCAATGCAGTAAACTCTTGGTATGAACAACATCTTATTATGAAATTAATTCCCAACACGTACTGTACCATACAACTCTGTGTGTTCCCTGGACTTTGTGATTCATCAGGAGGTAGTTGATATTAAGACTGGAGTAACTGATGAACAGGCAAGATACCTTGCAGAAAAGTTGGAATTCAAAGGACCTTTACTTGAACAGGTTTGTATGCTTTTCTGTTGAAATGACTACTGCATTTTCTGGACTATAACCTGCACTGCAGGTAACCCTCACCCCCACAGTGTTATGACCAAAGAAAAAAAAGTTAACAGATAACCCACACCAGCATATAACCCACACCCTTGACAATGTTTAAAACATCTTTCATTTGTTTTCAGATAGTAAGGACATTTAAGTGATACCAGCTGGCCAAAAAAAACTTGAATTGCTGACCAGATTAATCAAATTGTAAATAATGGAGAGAGAGCAATTTTTGTGTTTTTAATAGTCTTTATTTATATTGTAATTTGACACCACTATTGTGAAATCTGACACCAAACAATTCTGTTTTTGAAAACTTCAAGACTTGCATAATTTAAAATTAGAATACAAGCTCGCAATTTCTATCGGCTGATAGAATGACAAGGGCAAAGCCCGAGTCGTTCTATCAATAGCCGATAGAAATTAAGAGTGAGTATTCTAATTGTTTTAGCATAAATCCCTTTGTGAATAAACAACAGAACTACAATAATTTGTAATAAAAAAGTTT
>JAOBRD020359647.1:7382-20385 GCA_027575215.2 Hydrozoanthus sils
AGCTGGAAAGAAATTATTCATGAGAGCTCGAAGAAAGATATTTTTCATTTCATGATATTAACTCCTTCAGATTTTAAAATCTGCTTTCTCTTTATATAATTCGTACAATAATAATCACTCGGTAATGAGAAAATGGGTGTTGATCAAACTAATAAAAGGAAAAGTTTAGCAAAACGTCGTTTGGTTCCTGTGCCGTTTTTTCATGACACTACAACCCCGGATCAAAGTATCGAGATCCTTGAACAGCTTTGATTTGGAAGAACAAAAACATCCCTTACCCTCCCTCCCTCACTTTGATATTGTTATGAGGGAGGGGACAATCCAATAAAGACAGATACTTAACCTTACAACTTTTCCACAGTTTAAAAAAAGAGTGTAAAACGCAATAACAAATATTAACTGTTCCAACCGCTTTATACCCAGGATTGAATCCATGGCTATTTTACTTGTTAGTGAAAACAGATTTAACCAACAAACAGTAACCAACTGCACCTGTGATGATCTGGTTGATGGTAGCGATGTCTCGGCTAGTTGACTTGAGAGAACATACACAGCTGTCTGAAAATTAATATTGACAACCTCAAAAGCGACTCACCACCCTACAAGTTTTTGTCAGGGATACACCCATGAGCTATCGAGCCTAGAACTACATGTAAAATCTGGCACAAGTAGCGAACGAAACGCAACAGAGGAAATGAAAGTATTTCGAAAATCCGTAACTTTTTTACACTGGAAACCACTAAAACCATTATCCACGCCTTTTTGACCTCGAAATTGGACTTCTGTAACTCTTTAATATATAACCAACCAAACAATCATACTAAAAAGACTTCAATCCGTTCAGAACTGTGCCGCTAAAATCATTAACCTGTCAAGAAAATATGAACATGTAACTCCTTTACTCGCCGATCTCCATTGGCATCCACTGGAATCAAGTTCAAAATTCTTATCATCACCTTCAAAGCCATTGATGGACAAGCACCTTCTTATATTTGTGATCTGTTAAAGCACAACTATCCTGCCAGATGTCTCCGTTCTTCAAATCAAAACCTAATCTGCAAGCCTATTTTTAATATCAAGACTTATGGTGGCCGTTCCTTCTCTATTGTTGCTCCTACTCTCTGGAACACTCTACCGACTCACATATGCATAAAGAACTCTGAGTCACTGCACACTTTTAAAAGCTGGCTCAAGACATTGCTTTTTAATAAAACACTCTCAGTTTTTAACGCTTTTACTCATTTTAGTTTAATTTATATCCTTAACTTTTAAGAGGTGTCTTTTAACAAAGCATACTTTTAACATTCTTTACTAACTTAAGACTAGTTAATAATTAATTTTAAGCTAGGTTGTAAAGTGCTACGAACAGTAGGAATAGCGCTATATAAATATATCTATTGTTATTATAGACCTTTATCACGCTAGCATGGCATAGAAACTTAGTCAGTTTTTCGGGAAAACGAGCCCAGACTCGATCTCAGCACATTAATATTAGTAAAGCGACAAAGTCTCAACAAGATATGCCGCGATTTGACGGAGATATAAAGGTTTGAAACTGGATAATTTTCCAATGAAAGGTATAGTAGACGGGCATCGACGCCCGTCCAGCCTCGTTTCCATGTTTTCCCATACATTTCTTTGTAATAATAAGGGCAGAAGATCAAGTGTCAAATCTTCATATCTGCATTAGTTTTTGGGAACTACCGGCGAAATTTTGCAATTTTGCTAATACGGATGCGCTGAATTTGGCGATGGCCACAGTTACTTGATATGTTTAGTAAATTTTTGCGTGAAAAGGATCTTTTATGATAATTTATAACAACTTACGTTCAAGCAAGATTCGACTTACAAATGAAAGTAAAGCTCATAAAAAAAACGTCGGCGGCTCTGTGACCGAGCGGTTAGTACTTAGCCTTAGGGAGTTCAAGATACATATTTCCTGCTTGCTCTTTTCGATCACGTATAGCTAGTTTGCCTCCTCTTTTGTCGGACCTTTGGTGACTTTGTATCAATGTTTCTTACTAACCTTGTTTTGCTCGTCGTGAATAACGGTGAAAAGCAGTCTATCGGTCAAAAGAATCTCTGAAGTCCCCGGATGTAACTGATAGACGAACATTGGCAATTGATCCGCATCTATGTCGTAAACCTGTCGAGTGCATTTGCAAAAACTCAGTTTTGTTTCGCAAATATGAAAGCTTTTATCAAAAGTCGCGACAAAATTTGGTTCATTTCACATTTGACTTACATAACGAGAGGCATAAATCTACTGAGTCAAGAGCAAGAGCAAAAGGTTGCTCCAGGAAAAATGAGGAGATTTGGATTAAGGATTTAACTTACTCATTAATGACGAAAGTTTTGACATTTTTTGTCAAATTTGCTTTGCTAGCTTTGCTCTCGAGTTAAATAACAGAAAGCGCTACTTAAAGCGAGGCTGGCAAAATTTAATATAGTGAAATTGCTGCTATTTATGAAAAGTGTCTATAAGCGAATGTTTGCTGACGTCGTTGTTCACATTCTGATTCCTCAGCATAAAACTATATATGGAGAAACAACCAAAATAAAAAAAGGAATCTATTTACAAAATCTGATAACGAAAAGAAATTCAGACTAGTGACAATAAGTAGGCTCTATAGATTCAGTTTCAAGGTACACATAGGTGCTACTAAAAACGGAGAAACAACTGAGTGGCAAAACTGAGTTCAAATAGCAGTATTTAACATATTGGCCTCATTTATTCAGAGGAGGTTTAATTTTGAATGTTCTTTTAATACTTCTATAAACCTCATTTAGAAAGAGAGGCACGTTTGTCAAGGAAGTAAATGATGTACAAAAACTGAGATTCCTCTATCCTGGCCGTCATAGAACCCTAAAAGTTATCATAGGCTAGGTTCAAAAAGTGTCTTGTTGTATGGTTCCGTGACATGGAGAAATACCAAGTCATGCAACAACAAGCTGCAAAAATTTGTTTCAGGAAGATCCTGAAGATATCTTGGGCAGACAAAAAACAAACAAAGATCTTTGGAAGCAAGCAAGTTAAGAGGTAGTTCAAACACAAATCAGGCGAAGAAAATCGAGATGGATCGGTCACATATTAAACATCAAAACAGTTTTCAAGAAAAGCGCTGAAATGGAACCCCCAAGGTAAGCGAAAAAGAGGATGCCCAGAGAACACCTGGAGGCCTGATGTTGAGGCAGAAATGAAGAACTCGGGCCAAACATGGAACACCTTAGAGAGATTTACCCAAGGCAGGACGAAATGGAGGAGGTCGTTAATGGCCCATGTTACAGGAGGAGCTAAGGGCATCAGTCAGTACGGTTAGTTGTTTAACCAATCACAACACCTTACAAAAACAGGAACCCATCGCAAACAAGGTTCTACTATAGAGGGTTGTATGAGAGCCCATCACAAACAAGGCTCCACTACAGTAGTTTGTGTGAGAACCCATGGCAAACAAGGTTCCACTATAGACGGTTGTGTGAGAACCCATTGCAACAAGGTTCCATTTTAGTAGTTTGTGTGGGAACCCATCGCAAACGAGGTTCCACTTTAGTAGTTTGTGTGAAAACCAATGGCAAATAAGGTTCGGCTATAGTTGTTTGTGTGACAATATCCATTTTACCTCAAACACGTCCGATCTTTGGTTGTGTGCTCCAATGAAAACTTGATTACGCGCATGCTGTACAGAAAACTGAACGTCTCCCCCACTGGACTGTAAACAACAACAATAATAATAGAAATAACAATATCCAAAATATAATAACAAAGACTTCATTCAATGGTTCGAATTGAATTATTGAAAACAAAATTCCACGCGTTTTTAAGGTAGCAAGTTAATTTTTTCCAGGACAAATCCCTAATTATCTCTCGGCAAAAACAAAACAATAACATGTTTAATTAACTCTACCACAAAAGCAAGGACTGGTAGATTAATCAATTTGCTTACTCTGAAACTCTTACATGTAGCATAAAGATCTCTGTATACACAAAAACTTGTCCAAATCCCAAAAAAACTTTCTGATGTTTAGTTTAAATACAAATTGTACATTGCGAACGAGTTGCTTCAGTAGATTTGATTGTTACAAAGCAGAAAGATTTTCCACAACGTCCAGGAGTATCTAGCAGTACAGAGAAATTAACTGTTTTTCCAGGAATTTTTCAGGGCATTGGAAGGAAATTTCAAAGTTTCAGGAGTTTTCCAGGAACTCCAGGAGTGGTGCGAGTGATGTTCTCACCTTTACAGGCATCGCTCGTAGTCTTTCCAGTAGGTTTGTGGTCTCGCTGCCAAGAAGACTGAATAGCGGCACTGCCAACTTCCCGACCATCTCATAGCCTAGTGCAAAGGCTGCTCCAGGACTCAGGCTTGTCACTTCTTGACTTGGCCGGCGGAGAGTTCTGCTTTCCAGCATAATCTGCCATGTCTCACCTGATAAACTACTAACCTATTTAAGCCAGAATACATGGAAGGCATGCATAAGAACCTCCGTTTAAAAAAAAAAGGATTTTTTGGTGTCAAGTAAAAATTATCTAGGATGCTCTAAACATTTAAAGGCCGAGATTCCACAGCCAACTAGCGAGAGCAGGTAAACCACCAAGTATCATCTTTGTTTAGATCCAGGTATCACAACCATGTTGGTCGCATGACAAACACCCGGCCGCTCTGCCCCTCTTTGGGAAGACTGGAGTAACCTGCTACCTACCCACACACACATAACCTGGCGTGCTTCCAAAGTTGATGAAATCGATGATCGGAAATCAATTGAATAAGTCGATGAAAATCTGTTAACTGCCATCGAATGGTATCGGGCAATCGATGATCAATAGAATATCACACAGAAAGTCCCAAACTGGCATCGATTGCTATGGAATTTCCAGGCTCAGAAGAGATAACTTCCTTCTCGGAAATCTTAGCCGGGTTTGTCAAAGTCGATGGTACAATGCCAATTGATGAATATCACAAAATTTCCAATCATCGATTGGTCATTGATTAGTCGATGCCAATCGATTAATTGGCATCAAATGCAATCGATAGGTCATTGAATTTCATCGACCATTGAGTAAGTATGCCGGGATGTAAGTATCCCAGAGCCTTTGGCCTTAAAAAAGGGGTTGCCTTTATCGAATAAAGTTGACCAATATTTCCACTTACACATTCTGATTTAATACCAGCTGCTCTTACCATAAGCGAAGCAATTTCTTGGCTCTTTGCATAAATCAGCTCTAGTGAAGTGATACTTTCCTTCACATCTGTCGCAATCACAACTTCAGTAGTCTTGAGATCAATGAACAATAACTCACCAGCCTAAAAACAATAGCAAACGCCGCAATGTCAGAGAACGAACCGCTGTAATTAGAACTGTTTTGGAAAGTAGTAGGTGCAGGATTTTGTTAACCCTTTTTATGAATTGTATTCGTGCACCTTATACACTTTGTTAATTTTTAATTAATAGTTCTTTCATGTAAAACTTTTGAAAATCAAATTCTGAAACTGTTAAAAACACTAATAATGTCATAGAGCGGAGAAAGCTCAGATTTTGTGGAAGAAATTTTAAAAAATTTGCATCTTAAGCAGCATTAGGCAGCAATTGCTTTCGCATTTTCTTTTTTTGTATTCATGTACCATGCTGCTAAAAGACAACTTCAAGAGATTAATTAAAGTTAATTTCAAGACGCGTTTTAGCGAGTATAAGATATGAAAACATTCAAATGAAACTGATAAGGCCCTTTGCCCCCCCCTCCCACCAACCAAAGTCCCTCTGAAAGTGATCAGTTTTAGTTTTCAGTTGCAAAAGTTGCAATGACGAAAAAGGGTGAAACACACGAGCCACCAATGCTGGCCTTGGAGACCTACATATTATCTCAAAACTCACACACTTCTTGAACTTTTTTCTACAAGTGTCTTCGATTAATCAACGCTTGTTTTTATAAGCTAGGATAAACAGAGATGAGCGGACAAAAACTATTACTAGTACCTCAGTACCAATAACACAGATGTCAAAGTCATCAACTGTATGCCACCACACAATGCTTGATGGTATTCCTGTAAAGAAACGCTTAATTAACAATTAGTTTCCACAAGGTTAACGTTCCAAGGTACACTAATGACTAGGCTGAGAAATGTCAAAGAAGCCTGCCGAGTATAAGCCGAATGTAGAGTAAATGAAAAAGAAATTTCCTCGTTACACAGTAATAGTTATATAGGTTGACAGTTGTTTAGTAATACGAAATGACATAAGCAAAAAAAAAGCTCACCTCTTTTTTCAATTGCCTCGAAGCAAGTGATGTCATCCATAGACCAATGGCGGGATTTTGCTGGTGATTTGGTTGCACGCTATATTTATAAAGTAGAAAAAGCAGGCAGGTGTTAAGGTATTTTTATACGTGTATATAGAAATTGGTGTGATAAATTTTTCTAGCCTTATGATATCATGAAAAAACTTATTTGTATACGCTTCCAAGTAAAGGTTTTAAAAGGGGGAAGGTGAGGAGAGTAAGGAAATAAAGAGATGAAAAAGATTAAATCCTTTTGCAGTCTCCTACTGACGAGAATAGTCGCTGACGTGAACGTTACACAAAATGTTACAGGCTGGCCCTCCATTGGCTGAGGTTGATGTATATAACAACACTTGCCCATTATGCACACCTTACCACCATAAGAGCCTCCAGAGCCTTTGAAAACCAACCACTTTTTTGTTTCGTCAAGGCCCCAGCAAGATTTAAGTAGTATTGTTGTACTTGAAAAGGATGTGAGCTTTCTTCAGGTTGAATTTGTTCGATAGTTTGAAGTAGTGAGAAGAGTCTGAAGAACGGAGGGGAAACGTACAATCCTACTGGAAGTACGTTGAATGGGTTTGGCTGGAGGAAATGCACAGTCCTAATGGAAGTACATTGAATGGGTGAGGCTTGGGGAATGCATAGTCCTAATGGAAGTACATTGAATGGGTGAGGCTTGGGGAAATGCACAGTCCTAATGGAAGTACATTGAATGGGTGAGGCTTGGGGAATGCATAGTCCTAATGGAAGTACAGTGAATGGGTGTGGCTCGGGGAAGTGCGCAAGCCTACTAGGAGTCCGTAAATGGGTGTGGAAGATATATTGAATGTGTGTTGGCTTTGTTGTTTCTAGATACAGTTGTATTTTTTTGTTGTTCCTAGATACGTAAGTAGCTATAAGTTAAAGTATGCAATTTAAAAAATGATACGAAAAAAAAATCAAGGGAAGCAAAACAAGAAATGAAGAAATGGAATTCGAAAAAGATGAGAGAAAGGAAAGAGTAAAGGAAAGAAAAGATGAAAAAAAAGATAGGGAACCTGGGAGAAAAATGAAAAAAAACGTTCATCTTAGAGGTTTTGTAACAGTCGAAGAACTCATATACCTTAAGAATAGTAGCAACTGGTACAATATACAGATTTGCATCAGTACAGACACAAACCAACCAGCACCCTGAGGGGTCCAGGGCGAATGCTTTGATTGATTTTGAAGGAGCCTGAAATTTAAAATAAAATTCATTCATCACACTTTAGTATTCACACAACTGCATGACTTTACTTCACTAGTATTTACTTACAGTCACTTTAAACTCGTGTTACAGAAAATTAGGGTCCTTTGTAAAAAAAATAACATCTGAGGTTACGATAAGGAGTCTGAGTACTCATGCAGTATAAGCAAGTTGAGGAAATTATGAAGCTTTCTAGGGTGATCAAGGAATGCTCCTCGAGTTGAAATTCTTATAAAATGCCCTGAGCCATTAATGGAAATCAAACCAGTGATCCCCTGATTACCAGTCAGATGCTTTACCCAGTGAATTTCAGACTCACATGGGAAAATGAGTAACTGATGGATCTCAAACCGATGATCCTCTTATTACTGATGAGATGCTCTACCCACTGAGCTACAGAGACTCGCACGGGAAGCTGAGTCACTGACAGAAATCCAACCCATGATCCTCTGATTACTGATCAGGCACTCTACCGACCGAGCTACAGAGATTCACTTGGGGAGCTGAGGACTTCACTGACGGAAATCCAACTCATGATCCTCTAATTACTGGTCAGATGCTCTACCCACTGAGCTACAGAGACTCTCATGGGGAGCTGAGTCGCTGACAGAAATCCAAACAATGATCCTCTGATTACCAGTCAGATGCTCTACCAACTGAGCTTCAGACTCACATGGGGAGCTGAGTCACTGACGGAAATCCAACTCATGATCCTCCTATTAACGATCAGACGCTCTACCCACTTAGCTACAGAGACTCACATGGGGAGCTGAGTCACTGACAGAAATCCAAACAATGATCAGGTCCCTGATTACCAGTCAGATGCTCTACCAACTGAGCTTCAGACTCACATGGGGAGCTGAGTCACTGACGGAAATCCAACCCATGATCCTCCTATTACCGATCAGACGCTCTACCCACTGAGCTACAGAGACTCACATGGGGAGCTGACTCACTGACGGAAATCCAACCCATGATCCTCCAATTGCTGATCAGACGCTCTACCTACTGAGCTACAGAGACTCACATTGGGAGCTGAGTCACTGACGGAAATCCAACCCATGATCCTCCGATTACTGATCAGATGCTCTACGCACTGTGCTTCAGAGACTCACACGGGGAGCTGAGTCACTGACGGAAATCCAACCCATGATCCTCAAATTACTGATCAGACGCTCTACCCACTGAGCTACAGAGACTCACATGGGGAGCTGACTCACTGACGGAAATCCAACCCATGATCCTCCAATTGCTGATCAGGCGCTCTACCTACTGAGCTACAGAGACTCACATTGGGAGCTGAGTCACTGACGGAATTCCAACCCATGATCCTCCGATTACTGATCAGACACTCTTCCCACTGAGCTACAGAGATCTTAAATGGGAAGCTGGGTTACTGACAGAAATTCAACTCATGATCCTCTGAATACTGATCAGATGCTCTACCCACTGAACTACAGATCGAGACTCACATGAGGAGCTGAGTCATTGCTAAAGCTTTTTTGTCTATTCCCCTTTTGACATAGATCCAGGGTTTCAGTTAACCTTTTATGAGTATTGCTAAAAAACATTAGAGGCAGATAAAATAGTTGTCATTACAGAGAGCCCCAGTTAATTTTTACACAGTACACAAAACCATGGCAATACAAATTGCTGTACTTTTATTTCTTTTCTTAAACTTACAGTGATCAATCAACTGGTATTAGCTAAAATTAAAAACCTAAAGAGTTTGAACAAATATAATTGTTTATTTTTTAATTTGCAAATTGCATCCATTTCGAAACTTTGCTTAATTTTTCTGACTTTCAAACCTTCCAGCCCTAAAATTGCTTTGGCAAAAGCCAGTGAAGCTTCATCAAAAGTCAAGAGAGCAATGGCAAAATTCACTCTGTCAGACCTGATATGAAAACCTGATGTCTTGTATCCGCTCACTTGTTAATTCAGGGGTTTCAATTGAAGCCAGCAACCGGCGAACTTCGCTGCCTACTTCTTAAATCACCGCTGCCTACTTTCTATAACAATCAATTGCTAATTTTTTTTAAGTTCCTTGAGTTCCTCTAGAGAGATACAAGTGCCTACTTTAATATGGTCTTCCACCTTCTTCAAAACTTGTTGAAACCCTGGATATGTTGATGTATCATAACCCACAGCAGTAAGCATTCACTTTGAGGAGCACTTTTTCTAGCTTCAATACGCTAGGCTGCAATTTTTCATTTGAGAATAATAATTATCAATTTTTCATTATTGTTCACAAAAAGCAGAACTTAAGTAGCTGCATAACACAAGTTCAGACACAAGTGGCCAAGGTTCCAAGCCCTAGTTAACCCCTAAATATTGTCAATGTCAGACTCAATACTCCTCTAACATTTTCTACCTGATACCAAGGTATCTGCTTCACCACAGCAGGTTTCCCTTCTTCACAGCTCCACAGTAGAAGACAGCCTGGAAAAGCAATAACAATAATAATAGTAATAACAGTACAGCTGGGGGCTTAAAGGGTTTAAGTGGCTAATTAGCCCATATCTAATAGTCACTTGACAAATGTCAAACTTTTTTTATTAGTTACCTGATAAGATAAACAGTGACCTAAGTGTACTTGAGAGTTCAAATAAGACCTAACTTTTTATTTACTTAAATTGTATTAGCCAGCACCATAAAAATTGTTTGTGAAATTCTGTATACAAAATGAAATATGCTAAAGAAAGGCTTACCCTCCAAATTCACCAGTTCAAAAGTAAGATGTATAATTTAGAGATTACAGCAAACCAGACCAATTCTTATCATCTAAACTTAAATCTAAAACTACAGGTTGAGAATTAGTAATCTAAGAGACATTAGCTCTAAATGAAGTCTTTAGAAAGTTATTACTTCAGTGCAATTAAATAAGTAGGCACAAGAATGACAGCAGTGCTTTGTGTCCCACTGTCTGTTGAGCATTATTCCCAAGTTTATTATCAAAACTATTTATTAACTTTCACAAAACATTACCAGAGTCTAATCACATTACAACTTACATATTCTGTGTACCAGACTATGTTATTATATGTTCAACTGATGCACTATTCCTCACTTGACTCTGAACAGGTTATTGTCAAAATGTCAATCACTATAATAGACAATGACAGCAGTCCTTCTCAGAACTAATCTAACTTGGATGATCTCACCATACAATCTACCAAAACTTTGATATGTATGTATACATGTATGTAAACTGTACTCACACTAAACTTCCTCTAGTTTTGTCCAGTCTGCTTATGTAATTAAAATCAAATATACAAGCAAACTAGGTGAAATCAAATAGAGTTCAGTGCTCAATCAGAGCAGATAAACCAATAAGCCATATGCATATTGTCTTCCCCTTCACTTAAGCACTTCTAGTTCTAAAATCATAAAAGTCACAGCATGAAATAGAGCTGTATCAAAGGAGTGATCGAAGCTTGTCTTTTTTCTTAATATTATTTATAATTTATAAGCATACACAATTTATTGAGAGAGTGCTAGTTGCCCTTTTGAAACAACGTTGTGCTCAAGTGATCCTACTCTTGTTGTTATTTTATGACACAATTTGTTGTGCATTTACATGCCTTAAATTAATATGACATACCATTACTACAGAGGAGAACAAGAAGACTGTAACCCTCAGTTTCAAACCATTCACTGCACTGGATCTGTGGCAGGTTACTATTTCTAGCTGAAGAGAACATAATATATACAATAAAAATTGAATGCTTAGTTCCGGCTTTAACCTTGAATCAATATAAGCTCTAGTTAAGGGAATTTACCAATATGACTGGAATTGAAGAGGTTAAACTAATAAATGGCCTTTTTAGCTAAATGGGTTCTGTCATCTATCCCCATTTTTCCCAACTCTCAATTAAGTTAAATTAAGGTTTCACACATATTACATAGTTTCTCTCCCCTCCCCCTCAAAAACAATAGTACTGTACACTTACAGAAACTTCCAGCCTCTTTGAAGTTTATAGCTAACATTCTTCCAAATAGCAGTTTAGTGTGAAAACCCCACAGGGGAGAATAGGGGGGGGGGGGTACTCCAATATGTGTACTATATGGGTTTAGATGTGCCACTAGGATATGGTTTACAAACCTTTTTTTCAAGATCAAACAGGATATATGTAGAAACACAATGTTTTAGATTAGGAACATGGTGTCGAACCCAAATAAAATAGTGATTTCGACACAGATGTTTGCACATTGTTTAGTAAAAGCAATTCTTACAGTAATATAATCCTGACTGATAGAATGACGAGAAACAAAAGTTGCTTGACTTGAGTCCACAAAACATAAACTAGTGTGTGTGATCAGTTAAAACAAGAGAAGTATTACAACTATGCAGTAAAAGCAAGAATATGAGTAAAATTTAATTTCTCTGTATTAAAAGAAATGCAGGAGATTTTTAGGACTGTAGGAGGCTTTGTCAAAGAAAAGGTGTCTTTATAATTAGCTCAATGCTGGATGACTCAGTGGTTCATTTTATAAAACTTATTGTTTTTATACCAAGATCATATAAATAAATCTCACTATAGCTAGCTAGCTAAAAAATATCAAACTTGGATATGTGGGGAGGCTGTTTATCTTTTTCAGCCAAACTTTTGGTATTAATTTGGTTTTACAACAGATCCAATTTTAATGCCTGTTAGTTATGATGATCAGAATAGGGATAGAAAATTGTCCAATAAAATTAAACAAAATCTTTCCTAAACACTTTGCATTCATCTATTGAAACTATTTATCCTCACATCCAAAAGTTGTGATATTTACTCAACACTAAAATGTGTTCTATGTTGAATCTGTAGTGCAGTGATAATTTTTAGCATTATTTAATGTTTTCAAGGCAACTGCTAGTGAGGAGGGAAGTGTGGTCAGTTCCCTTAAATATAAACTAGATGATGACAAAGGAGCTATGGCAAATTACCCAAAAAATTATCCTTGACCCAAAACAACCCCCATCCCCCCCCCCCCCCCCTTAAAATTCGTCTCATTCTCACTCATAAAAACACTATTAAGAAATGCTCTCTCTCTGACCCAGCGTACTCGACAACATTTCTGACAGAGCTGAGAAGCAGTAGTGACAACAATTTCACCTTCTTTCCCAGCAGATGCTTTCTGCGCATGTACGGGTCGAACTCTCAAAACACATGCCAGCTCAAACAGCTCGTAAGGTCTCGCCAACTTCAAACTTGATCCGTGATGTTTTGTCGTGGAAGCGACTCTCGGTGTCTTCATTGAAGCTGTTTGCATGATTGTGCTTGTTAGTCTTAAACATAACTTTGAAGGTTTTCTCAGAGCAAGGGAAGCTGAGAATTCGTCTTCCCTGGCCTCACATGACACTCACAAGCTGTGATCGCCATGTTTATTTTCTTAATTTCAACCGAGCAATCATTAAGAGGACTAGGCCTTGGTCGACTGAGGAGAATACTCTCCGTTGGCCCTGCTTTAAAGGGACTTCGCCAGTTTAGTTAGTCGGAAGAAAGTGCGTGTAGTGTAAA
>JAOBRD020359753.1:0-20374 GCA_027575215.2 Hydrozoanthus sils
ATAATAATAATAATAATAATAATATTAACAACAACAATGATATAAATGATAATGATAATATTACAAAGGTTTATTGTCAGAATATCCACATAGTAGCTCTTCAGCTGGCAAGAAACTAATTACCTATCAAAAACTAATACATGTATATAAACAATTAAAAATATATTATTAAAACTTATGCAGCCCTTAGTAATTTGGACAAACCTCTGCATTTTTAAGACTCAGTTAAATATGTATATATGTTAATTTATATTTAAATGGCTGTGAAAATAACCGTAAGAATCTCAACCTAGAACTATTAAACCAACTTTACAAAGGATGACAGCAGGCATTGAGAATATTTTACAGTGGAAAGACATGAAGCATTCCCTTAAGATTTGAATATTGAACCCATTATTAAATTATTCGTTTCAAGAATGTGTTCAGAAATTCAATTTTCAAAAATTAAATGCTCAAGTTTTACCAATGAAGACAAATGTTGACCCAGTTCTTATTTAATTTTTGTAAAGGTATCACTATATAGGTAACCCAATTTGTAAACTGTAGAATGCCAGTTTTGAAATTTGAATAATGCATTGATGTGTTCAAAACTCAAATCTAGAGAGGAAGTGTTCTTCATGTCCTTTGAATATGATAAAGTGAAGCAAGTCGCAGAGCCCCAGAACACCACTGCACACTGAGATGTTGTTTAAGTTATGAATGTAAACTCTGTTGTAATAACTTCAGCCAACTGCAGTCTTAGAGTCTGACTAATCATCTCACATCTGTAAGTTGCATTGAGTAATACTAATAGTAAATGTTCAATGATTATCAGCTAAAGTACATGAATGACACACCCACTACTCGGAATGCCTCCTGGATCATTTTTTTTAATAAAGATCTGCTGACCAGACAGTGCTCAACAAGGGAGTTCTTCGCTCAGCATAAAAAACCTGTACTAGAGATCACAGGGGAATTTTGCATAAAGGCCATTGATTTCCCTCACAGAGAAACAAGATTTATTGGCACTTTCCATGGTTTTGTAATTGAGACTCAAGTTTTTCATATCGATGGGTTTTACATTTTTTTTGTTTTGATCTATGTATATAAGATATATATAAGCAAAGCAAAGCATTATTTCTTATGGTATTCTTTATTAAAATATCTCACCCTGACTTCTTTTGCTGAGAAGTATCAAGGTAGATCCAAATAAAAAAATAAAAGCATATATATCCTGTAAACATATCATTTTTTATTGTCATCAAAAATAGAAATACATTCTAATCTATTGCCAGTGGTTTCCTCTCTTTTTTGGCCAAAGAGAAAATAATTGAGCTTTTGCAAGGGAAATTGCAACAATTTACCTTTTTTGTTGACTTGTTCCATGAGTTTGACAAGCTGGTGCAGGCTGCATCGCTGGCTTGTTGCTTACTCCATATTGTAGAGCACTGCTGTGCACGAGCACCACGCTGTTAACTTACCTGTGTCATTATCTAAAACAATCCATGACTATCTATCTTCCTCTGACAGCTTCATTGAGGGCCCTACTTAACAGTTTTAATACTATGTATTTTTTACCGGAAACTAGCCTAGAATATTTGATCTTGTGAAGTACGAATAAGCTTTTGCAGTTTTGTATTTATCCATAGCACGTATTCTGTTTCAAAAGCACGTTACTCTAAAATGAAACTAAATGTTTGTCCTAAATCCATATCAGCCCATTTCAAAACATCATCTACCCATTCTGGGACCCATTCCTTGATTGACTTTGGATCAGGGATGCCAACACTCAACAGAACAAAACCTCTTCAATATTCTTCTTTTATACGTGAAGCTATCTCGTGATTTGACAGTTTAACAGGCAATTTCATTTCATGAGCAGCAAAGGCTAGAGCATCAATCCTCCTTTTTTGTACCCCAGTGAAGATCTTTCTCAATGCCAAAAAATCCCTTGGGTCACAGGTTGTCATCTCCAGAAATTTCATATAAACAGGATTTTCGGACATGGTGCTTGGAAAGCACAAAAACAATTTAATTGCATTTAAAATACAATGACAATACTTTTATGAGTGGTTCCTCCAAGAAAACACCTTAATAAACACTGTAGACTCCTTTTAAAAGAAGTCGGTTCCAAAAAAACCACCAAAAAAAGTTGCTCTAAATCACACATCAGTCGGAGTCCATAGAAAAGTAAAGAAATGACCGTGCTTGCCCCAGTCTCTTTGCACCTAATTCAAAATGGCAGAAGAAACCGTGAACTCATCTATTTAAATAAAAGAACATTGGATTTATAATTTATACCTCTCAAAAGGTCTCAAAAACCTTATTCACTCTTTGAAGGGAATTTTTGGCTCTCTCAAAACAGTTAATGCAAATTAATTTTTTATTATAAGAACAAATTAAAGAGGCTTTAATTTCCAAAACAGAATGTTATGAGAACAAACTGAAGAAAACTTCAAACGTAAATAATTTTAAAATTGTTTATTCACATTGTAACTCAACCTGCCTGCTGTCAACACCACGCTAAAGCCTAAATACCCAGCGAGCTTATTTAAAAGCCTCTGGAGATTTGAAAAATAAGAAATTTTCTCTCCGTTTTCTACCAAAAGTAAACTTAGACATAATCAGGCTTTGTCTTTTTTAGTCAAAAGCTATAAACTTAACTTGACAAAAAGAGCGTGTGACAACAGAAAGTCATTTACAAATCAAATGACAGGTCTGTTGTGAGCTGTACGAAACAACCGAATCGGATTCAATGCAGTTTGCAGCAAATCTCCTACTGACATGGTTCTGTTCTGTCTATAACAAACATAAAGCTGCAAGGATTGAGAAGTTAAACTTAGAAGAGTGCAAAACTTTATGCGGTATAAACAAGTTCAAGAAGGTCAAATGCAGTTGCAAACCCGGGTCAGATTGATCATTAACAACTGACTTTTGATCATTAACAACTTGATTCTTGAAGCAAAATGGAATGATTCTTTATAAAAAAAGTTCTCCATAAATTCTGATAGCTGAGCTTGAATGATTGTCAAACCAAAATGGGATAAACTAAATGAGCAACAGCAGAGATAAATAATTTCTGTAATTGAAGCAGATGATGATTGAGCTTGGTATTCGGCTAATAAAATGAAATTATACCACATCCGAACAATATCTGGTCATTGGCCAAAAAGTGTTTTGCAAATCACATAAATTGGGTTTATGCCCTTACTAATATGTTCAGAACCTGCACATCGACTATATGGCTAAAGCTTCCCAGAAGGTAGTAGCCATAAAAAATGCATATCTGATTGTCACACTTGTGACATCATCAGTTTAAAACATTAAATTTTTTTATCTCAAGATCAATTAAAGATTTTAACACAATATTTTTTCACTGCTCATTTCTCATTTAGCAAGGTCTATCCACTGGATTAACCCTTTCAGCCCAGGCCAGTTTATCAACATTTAACTTCTCCTTACATAACACATACAAAATAAGTCATTTTGTAATGAGAAAATGGAAATTGATCAAAGTGAACTATCGAAGATGAAAAGCCAAATTCTCCTAAGCTGGCCATATTAAAAGTATGGGTCCTAGTTGGGAGAATTTACCAACACAACATTTGTCGTGTTTGGGGATGAAAGGATTAATAATTTTTTTCATTGCACAGGCACTTTACAATCTAACTGTTTGTTTCCACACATCATAATGCATATTGGACTCAAGCTTATTTGACTGAGTAAGTTTAATTTGTTAATACAAGTTGGTAAAGATTTTTAGGTATTTTTCTCACACTTTTGCGGTCCTTTACTAAGTTAATTTCTAAGTATTTAATTTGTGCTTCAGAAGATGTTTGTTTGCTCCCTGAAGAAATTACAAAGTGTGAAAGCTTACACATTTTTTTCTCAAAAGCTACTAAGAGCCTTTTTACACAACTTAAATGAACTTTATTACATTTTTTTGTAGTTTTACATTATTATACATACGTTTATAGGTTTTGTTTTAATAACTAATTTTGTAGATTATTGTGGAAGAACCCCTAGACCATTGGGAGCATTAATAAAGTATATATAATTTACGACCAATGATACAAATTGCCTGATGGCGTACAGGTTGTTTTGATGTTGTTGAGTAACACAGCATTGGTATTATGTATACCATAATTATAGATGGACATGTCTTTAAAAATGATAATAAATTGTTATATGATTCGGACCAGTTAATTTCGTTTTGGACCAGTTAAAAATTTCCTTGACTGCAGGTTAAGTTGACCCAAACGGACCAGCTAGAAAAACCCCAAATTTCGCACCCTGTTTTGCAAAGAAATTAGTATGGAAAAATGACCAAGCAAGCATTCATTGCTTAAGTAATTAAGCAGCTATCCCAAAGTTTTGCAGAATTTGCCGTGCTTAATCAGTCAAATACAGTACACGTTTTTTGCTGTGGTTTTAATTCCAAGTTCGCTGGTTGTTTACAAATTGATATATTTTCACAATTGTGTTCAAACATGATATGTTATAGCCACTTCCAGTTCCTTTTAAGACATAATCTAAACATTGTTGTCACATATATATATAAATTTTTTTTTTTTCAAAATAACCTCCCAAGAATATAGATCTTTACCAGAGTGAATTAATAAGTAAACAATTAACTGGCTAAAATACAAATGTTTCTTTGCCAAATTTTTGGCTTTATTAAAAAGCCTTCATCAGGACTTATATATATTTATTTATTTATATATATATATACATGTTTTCAATATATAAAATTCAGGTACAGTATCTGGTCAAGTAATGAATCATGTACAGGAGGTTTCACTGTTTAGTGACATTGATTACATCTCTAACATGACCATAAACATAACACCACCTGCAAAACAAACACATGATCGATCAAATGCAATATTATGTAGGCATATATATAAAAATAATGACTTGAGTTTCTTATAGCAGAGCTGAGCTGATTATGAAGTTATTAACTGCAAACTTCAATAAAATCAATGACAAACTACAGTATTTAACAATTCCATCGGGGTTGTTAAACATAGGTTCTTTGTTGTTTTTGCAACTCAAGCAATGAAACAAACTTTGAAAACCTCTGTTCTGTTACATATCAACCACAAAAACTTGATCACAGCCAATTTGAACTCACAAATTTCTTACTTTATAGCTGCTGTCAGTGAAAGAGTCAACAATGGAAAAGATCTTTTTAAAGAACTAAATTCAAGAAACCAAATTACTAGCACAGATGTTTCTTTCCTGGAAGAGATGCTCAGCAGTATACACAGAATGGACTTGGTTCAACAAGTGAAAAAGTATCAAAATGAACAGCTTGGTAAGTTAAAGTAATTTTTTAAAGACAATTGTTTATTGATCTTACTTTTTATTAAAAGTACGTACCTCGTTAGATATCTTCTTTACCTCTACTTCCATTATTAACCCTTGTCTTGCTATGTTTTTAAAATTCAAAGTAACAAAATCTTAACAAAGTTACAAACTTCGGAATTTGTTGAAGCAATGAATGCATTTTCAGATTCCACTCGAAAGACAAAGAAAATGAATCCATCATGGTCACTTTGTAGGTTTTCAAGCAGTGGGTTTAAAGTTAAAACATTTTGAATTTTTGCTGAAATTGTTTTTAGCAGGATAAGGGTTATGGTTACAGAATGTGAAAAAATGGGTAGGGACATGGCTGTGTTTGAATTTAAGGAAAGTTCCTCGTTGTACATGGGGCAACCAAGTAGTCAGTTTGTGGTCATCCCTCATGAAATGAGGTCGTCCCACACAAACTGAGTCAGGGACTTATTTTGATTAATTTATTCTTGATTTTGTGCCACTAGCAGCTGCAGTGAGTAATTTACGAACTCATTCTGATTACTAGACAAAAAAGTACAACTATTTACAATTGATAGCAAAAGATACAAAAATGGCATGTTTTACTTTAGATAGCAATTAGATAATAATATATTTGGTCATCTTGACTTATTATCTTGCAGGAATATAAGTTGTTTACTTAACCTTTATTTGCAGTTAGGATCGGACGTGGCATGTAAAAACAAAGAAGCGTTGCCCCGAAAAGTGAACTCACTAAGTAATAACAGACAAAACCTTTGTACTGATGTTTTTTTTTATCAAAAGAAGCAATTAGCTATTGTGCTTGTACAAACAATTTTTAAATAGTTTTGATTCGTAATGTATATTATGCAGTCATCAATCTAATAGTTTTGTTTTATCAAAACATATTTCTTAGTCATCCAAAGGACGACTAAGAGGCTTAATTGTGGTTGCCCCACATACTTTCTGGTCATCATGGACGACCATTAAATTCGAACACTGCATGGTTTCACAGCCAAGTAGATTTTGACTGCTGCAACCCATGACCATTGTGTATTTAGCAAACATATTTGGTAATAAGAAAATGGAAATTTGAACTACAGAAGATGAAAAGCAGAGTTCTCCTTAAACCGGTAATATGAATTGAAAGATGGATTCTTTTTTGGAAAGTTTTAAGCAACACTTCATTGACGTAATTTATTTAGGGCAGAAAAGGTTGAAGAATTTTTGTGCAACAACTGATTAATACTATTTGTTGTGAAAGTTAAGTAATAAGAAATTTAATTATGATTTCTGTGATGCACCCATGGTTTGTATTCTTTAATTGCTTATATGTACTAGCATAACTGAATGTACTGTTTTAATCATATTTGTATGTTTCATAACAGCTAGCCATTATGAATAGAAATCATTGTTATTGTTTTTTATTTCTTTTCAATTTTCAAAACATTTAGACTTAAAGGAAAAGTGTACAATGTCAGATAGACTTATTACAAAACCATTATTTAACTAAGGCATTTCAATGATAGTGTTTAGTACTGGAGTTGAAAAGGCTTTGAAAAACCCTAGAGTTTTGATATAATCACAACTTGATCAAATATATCGATTGTTCTGATTTTAATAATAACCATCTGTTTTACATTCATGCATCAGGTATTGACTACCATCAAGGAGCGAACAAAAGACAACCCAGCAGCCATAATGAGAGAGTTGTTGTTACATCACCTTCAGGTTTGCCATTCCAAGGTCCTCTGATGAAACCTGGAGATTTTATTCATAAACAGCCTAAAGCAAGCAGAGAAAGTTACCCCGTTCAGGTTGGAGATGCTTTTCCACCACGCACACCTATAGATCAAACTGATCAAATGCCTGTTTATCGCATGGATAGAATTCCCAGAGGCTTTGCATTGATCATCAGTAACCAAGAATTCCAAGAAAGTGTAGACAACCTACAAGAAAGAGTCGGCAGTGAAAAAGATGTTCAAAATCTGAAGTCACTTTGGACAGAATTACATTTTCAGGTTGAAATTAGAAGAAACCTCAAGGCACATGAAATTTATGATGCTATTAGAAATTTTTCAAGCATGGACCATTCAGGGTATGATTGCTTCGTCTGTTGCCTGTTGAGCCACGGGAAAAATGGTAGAATATATGGCAGCGACTCCAAACTTATTCCTCTTGGTCAGCTAACAAGTCAGTTGACTGGAGTATCTTGTCCGACACTTGCTGGAAAACCCAAGATGTTTTTCATTCAGGCATGCAGGGGGATTGATAAAGATGGGGGCGCAGAGATACAACAAACAGATGCTGTTCAGAGAACAGACGAAGAAGCAATGAAACATAGTGCTGAGCCAAATGAAAGTCATTTTTTACTTGGTTATGCCACTCCTCCAGGTAAAGACAGTACTGTATATAAATTTTCAATGCTGTGCGTTTAACTTTGAAACAAAAATTGGCATTGTTTTCAAAAGAAGTAAGCTTCAATCGCCCTCATCCATCTTAAAAGGGATATTAACATTATTGTTTTCAACTGATCATGATGACATCAGTTGTTGGACAGGCAACTTTTCAGTTTTTCAAAATGTGCTGCCAATCCTGACTCTTTGGATGAAAATTAGTAAAAATTCGACTGAAGAATACCTCAAGATACATCGTCAGCCCAAGTTTGACTTAGATTCATCCAAAACTTATGAATTGGCAGCAAATGAAAAATTTGCCTGTATAGCAACTGTTTCAAAATACCCATTTGTTTTATTGTACTTTAAGTATCAGAAATTTAATTTTTGTACTATCTTGTACAGACTGAAGATGATTGAATTAACCTGTTGAAACTTGATTTCAAATTTTGAGTTTGGGAAATAACATATTTTTATCTGAGAGTTATGAAAGGGACTTAAGTAGAAAGTTCTGGGAGGATATTTAACTTTTACCATTTACTTTTTTTCTGAACATAATTCAACATTTGTGTTCTGTCCTAGGCTATGTAAGTTGGAGAAGCCAAAAACATGGCTCCTGGTATGTGTCCAAGCTATGTGAAGTACTTTCAACATATTCTCAGAGAGAGGATCTGTTGTCAATGATGGTGAAAGTTAACCAGGAAGTGTCCGAGGCTTTCACAAGACAAGGCTACAGACAGTGCCCTGCCCCAGTGGTGACTTTAACTAAGAAAATCTTTATCAAGAAACTCAATTAGTGACAAACGTTCTGAAGACTGCATTTCAGATATTCTGCTAGCTGGCTCTCCTATTGAAAGTGAGTTGTGAAGCCGACATCCAAAGATCTTGCAGCTTTGCTGCTTGCTCTCAATGGTAGAGCCATCTAGCAGGCTAGATTTTAAACATTAGGTTCATTTATTTGAGAGAATAAAGGCGCAACTAACACAAGGCTTACCTTATCTTAGGTGCAAAAAGCTCATATAAACAGTACAAAACTACACAAGTCGTGCTTAACGTAAGGTGCATCTTATGCTAGGGTTTCGAGCTGTCTCTTCCTTCGGTGTGAAGCTTCTCATATAAATGGTTTCTCGTGTTCTTTGTGCCTTATGCAAGGCACCAACACCAGCTGCACATGCGTAGGTTTTGTTTTGTTACTCAGACTCCATTCACCAATTTGACATTGTCATGGCAACCAGCTCCAAAACGAGACATCAAAACAAACTTGGGCGCGAAGTAAGGTGCCAGTCATTTGTATGATCGGTTCATGCCCAAGCAAAGACTGTCGTATAAATGCACCTTTTTGTGCCTAAGATAAGGCACACCTTGTGTTAGTTGCGCATTATTTCTCTCATATAAACAACCCTAATGTTCTTCAGACAAGTACATTGCCTGGGGCAAGTAAGTATTTTTATTTGGTGGCAGGAATAACACAATCTACAAATTCTCTTTCAAATATTGATCAAATGAAATTTAACCCTTTCATCCCTTGTCGATTTATCAGTATATATCTTCCCCAAACATAACTCATTCAGAATAGGATACCTGGTAATGAGAAAATGGAAAATGATCAAACAAAGAACACCACTGCAAATGAAAACAAATTTCTCCTAATCTAAATTGATGAAAAGTATGGGTTGGGAGAATTTAACAACACATCACTTGATGTGTTTTCGACTGAAAGATTAAGTTCCACTAGAGTAAAGGACCCCTTGGGTCAATTCAGAAAGCAATGGATTTGTCCAAAATGTAAGCAAATGTAGTCATAATTACGCCTGAAAAGAATTAATTTAGGTAAACATAGGTAAAATGGTACAACCATTCTTTAAAACTAAACATTTTGATCAAACAATCATCTTCAGAGTTAAAACTGTTTTAAAAACTGTTGCATCTTTGTTCAAATATATAAATGTATGCATAAAGTAGTTTTAACTCTGAAAGTGATCGTATGATCAACTATTTATCGAAGTAGTGAGAAACACTTACGCAACTTTCACCTAATGTAAATCATCAACTGCATAAAATTGAAAGTTCGTACTTTTGACTATTATATATATGCTTATTTTTCTCAATACTGCAATAGAACCTTACGTAGCGAGAAAGGCATTAACAGTTCGCATTCGACTCTACATTTTTTCAGTAGTTGTCTCATTTAGGTTATTACAAACATAATCATCATAACCATCACCTGCCATAACTTATGAGAATCGACTTTCACTTCAGAGTTTAGTGTCCAATTTCAACAAATGATGGCTTAGGCTGAACAGAATAATATCTGTGGTTTCAGTTAGAAGCAAATTTCATCTCTTTTCAAACGATGTTACACATAATTGTTGAACTTCACTTGTCGGTGTGATGTCAACAAAGAAGGGCCAAGTTTATAGGATGAAAGATGAAACTTGAATTTGTTTAAACCACAAACAGCAAATAGAATGTTTTCCAATCCCGACATGGGGCGAGTAAGACTACGAGCACGCGTCAAGACGTGCAAAAGTTTACAATGACTTTTTTCTCACTCATCACAATAAATTCTTCATGCCTTGCATTCCAAATTTAAATAGAAAGACTATTTTGCTCATTTCAATCAGAAAAGTGAAAATGTTTCTTGGTAAAAAATAAAATGCAAAAGGAATTGTTAAAAGAAAAGTCGAAACATGTTTTGCGAGAAATAATTATACTCAAATTCTACTTTCTTTCAAGGACCAGCAAGGAAATAGTTATCACTTGAAATCTAAAGCACTTTATTTTGGTTGAGAAAAATCTTTACCGATTTCTGATAAGCATTTTTCTAGTGTACTACAAGGAAATGGCTAGCCATTGGTCTGTGGAAATTTCAACTCCGTTTTATTGAAGTGTTTTCGACATCCAACAGAGTCGGAACATTAGAAAGTTTAACTGTTGTCAAATGACAAGTCAGTTTTTAAATTACTTTTCAAGATTTAATAAGGTTGTTGTGTCTTTTTTTAAACCTGAGGCAAAATGATTAATTGAGATGTTATCAAAAGTTAATGAAAATGCTGCTTAGCTCAAACATTGTTTAATAACAAAGAGAAAAGAAAAGATAGTTTCGGAAAATATAGTAATGGCCCTGCTACGTCAAAATAAAACTTGTAGTATGCTTGAACAGTTGTGTAGCATAACATAACTACAGGGTTTCGGCCTCAAAATTGGAAACCCATATATAAATTCAGTGTTTTCAGAGTAAATGATTAAAGCACTTGTTTCAAATGGAATAAAGTTGTTGTTGCTAGAAAGACGTTAAGCCAGTAAAAATGCTATAGTCAAAATATTGATAACTAGTCTTCCTGTGAACTGTTTCATTGTTATACTATACATAGAATATTGTTGAATACCAAGACTTTCACTGAAAAAAATGAGCCCTGTGATTGATTGGTTTTCTGTCACATGCCTCGATCAAATTCAAATGTATTCATACAATTGCCAGTTATTGCCCACTCGCCATCTTTGTTTTTTATTTTTGCTATATGATTGTTTAAAGGAAAGTCTGAATATAATTAAAACAAAGCACTTAATGTATAGTCCCTCAAGAAACAAGTTAGTTTTGTTTTCCCTCGAGTCGAGATGATTGCCTCAGGGAAACATCGGTACTCCCTGAGATCTATACGTTAAGCCTGTATATTATTTGATAGGGTGACATGTACATCGTGTGAAAAGTGCTCGCTATCTTTTTTTTGTTATATAGACCCTATATGTATTAATGGCGGCAATTTAAAAATTCATTTGTCTACATTCAAGCCCAACTAGGCTCGCTTTGGGCGACATATTCTTTTGAACGTTTTAAGTCAAGAACGAAGCTAGTAGATAGACGGGCAATTTATGCATATGGTCTTTGTTGTTTTTTCAAATTAAGTTGTCTAAAACACATTTCGAGTAAAACATTACACTTAACCTAAAAATAAGTCAAGTTACAAATAAAATGCTTGATATCTCGAGGACTAAGGTTTTTTTGGCCACAGCTATACAAAGTCGGCTCCAGCAATATCTCAATCGTGAAACTAATATCAATTTCAGAACCCTGCAAGCAATAATGAGTAAATTTAAAATCGTTTTTGCTGAGTAGCTTTTGTAACCTTTCCTCTCCCCTCTTATGCACCAAACAATTCAAACCACCGCCCCTTGACCCCCGAGACGTTGAGGGGAACTTAACAATTTCAGTAATATTACCCGTATTTTTAAGGAGCATTGGGGAACAGGCATAAATTATCTCTGGGGTAACGTCATAGCACATGAATAAAATGCCGGTGAATTTAGTTACCTCTTGTTATGAAAATGATCCCAACGACACGTTTTCCTAGAATGGCGCCAAATGCATTGATTACGCAAATCAGCAACGGTTTTGGTTCGTGATTTTCTCGTGCTCGAACGTATTGTTTAAAACTTTCTATTTTTATCTCGGATAATACGCTATAAAGCAGGCGAGACCAAGCAGTGTGGTCCTTTCTCAGTTCGACAACTATAAACAAGTTTTAAGAAAAGAAGAGCGAGTCTTAAAACTTATGCAAATCCAGGAAAGAAATAAACACGCCATTGTGAAGAAACAAAAACTTAATTCCCCTATTGTTTTGTTTTTGACAGCTGTCGGCGCGATTTCGCAACTTTAATGAGTCTGTAACGGTTGAGTGAGTTTTTGATTATTTAATGAGAACACTAGAAAGAATTTAACCCAGCGTCTTGTTTGCTTATAGATTTGGTCAACTAGGTTGGGAACGCAAACTATTACAATATAACGGCATTTGAAGATTAAACTGTAAAACAAAAAGGAAAGACTAAACGTCAAAAATTGATTTCAAACTAATTTTATACCTCTTTTCATAACTCTCTTTGTTTACTTTTCTGATAAAATCAATCGGGGTCTTACTCGTTTTCAATCTCGACCTCATTACTAACTCCACCACCACCACCCCAACGATGTTAGCCTATGTTAGACTATGTTACTCCATGTTAGAATAGCTATGTTAGACTGTTAGTCTATGTTAGATTATGTGCTAGACTGTTAGACTGTGCTAGACTATGTTAGTCTATGTTAGACTACTTTTGTTAGATTATGTTAGTTTATCTAGACTATGTAAGACTATATGTTAGACTATGTTAGGCTATGTGCTAGACTATGTTAGACTATGTGCTAGACTATGTGTTAAACTATGTTGGACTATGTGCTAGACTATGCTAGACTATGTTAGACTAGTTATATTAGACTTTAGTATTTACCAAAGCAACCAATATCAATTTTTTGGCGAATCTAATTGGCTCCCGTATCTCGCAATATCCTTGACTATTAGTAGATTTTGAGGCGGTAGTCAAAATGACGTCGCGTTACCCGTTAGTTATAGACGAGGAAATGATTGCATTAAACGAAGAACCATTCCAGAAAACATTAAGAGAACATCAAGATTTGGTTTTTGATTTTAATAGCTAGGACAAACTTTTTTCTTTCAAAATATGCTTACACGACATCTATGTTCTTCAAAAAAACCCTGAAGAATGTAAACGAAACTCAAATGTACACGAAGCGCGCGTGCGAGAAATAGAAAAAGCTTAAATTTTGTACTTTCTTTGAAAAATGAAGTGCACTTCATCCTTGCCTTCTGGTAGTAAGTCGGTCTCTAGCTCTAGCTATATGTCCACTGCTATTCACCTCCCCTTTTGGGGATTTAGTGGTTAAATATTAGACTATGTTAGACTATATTAAATTACGTTAGTCTATGTTAGACTAAGTGCTAGACTATGTTAGACTATGTGCTAGACTATGTTAGTTTATGTTATTCTATGTGCTAGACTATGTTAGACTAGCTCTAGACTATGTCAGTCTATATTAGACTATGTTAGACTATGTGTTAGACTAGCTTTGTTAGACTATGTTAGTCTATATTAGACTGTGTTAGACTATATTAGTCTTTTAGTCTACGTTAGACTTTGTTAGATTATGTGTTAGCCTAAGTTAGTCTATGACTGCCGAAGGTTAGCATCTGATTTATGCCAAGTTGAATTTGACTGCAAGGTCAAAACAAATTTGAGTTCAAACTACACCTTTTGCTGTTCATTTACACAAAATATACGTTCATTTACGCCAACATTTGAAACTATACGGCGAATAAACGTTCATTAGCACTTCCATGATTTTCATTAACGCGAACGAACATTCAATAACGCTATTTGCATTGTACCTACATTCAATAGCATCAACGGATGAAAAATTGCACATTTAGACAATCAAAGGTAACAAGTATACTTTCAATCTCGCGAAAGAAACATCATTAACACCAATAGAAAATCAATTGCATGGTATGACACTCGACGGTGTGTTAGAGACAAACAATAGTGCAATTTGCATAGAGACGCACAATCAACTGCACCTTCATACAATTGTTTGAGTGAAGTAGTCAATCATTAACGTGTACCGACAAATGTTTGTATTTTTAGAACAAAAAGGTAAAAAAGGTGTTCGTTAGTGACATTTATCGAAGTAAAATGTATTTTAGAATACTGAACGAGAGTACAAGAACATGTACAAAATCTTTTGAATTTCGTGTTATTTTCATGCACAGTATTTTGTTAAAGCAGATATAAAATCAAGAACATCAGAACACAGTTCGCTTTCGCACTGGAAGGAGTAGCGAATTGTCCCTTAAAAAACGTCTCGGTAATTTCAGCTAGTTCTCGAATTCTCGTCATCTTTTTTGTCGTTTTCGAATTTTACCCTAAGGTACTCCAATTAAAACTGCTAATGGATCCGACAGCTCATCATCAAGTGCAACAACTTGAAATCCGTTCGATAGGTAGCTTGTAAACCAGTTAATCGAATCTTCCTTGAAGCCAAATTTTTCCAGTTTGGTTATAAGTTCTTTATGTGGCACATGCAGTGTCGAAGACTTTCCTGAAGTCTATAAAAAGAGCACCCGTTAATTTTCCAATATCTGCATTCTTTCTGATCTCATCGGTGAAATAAATCACGGCACTCTCAGTTGAATAATATTGTCTAAGCCCTGGCTGAACTGGACTTAGGAGGTCAAACCTTTGCAGGTAGTGCTGTAGCTGTAAATTAATAACTTTCTCTATAATTTTCGAAACAACCGGCAGTACAGAAATTGGTCTATAATTATTCATGTTATCTCGCTCACCGAACTTAAACAAAAGAATGACGCGTACCTTTTTCCAATCATATGGAACTACACCAGTGCTTAGCGATAGGTTTACAATAAATGTTACGCAAGGAACAATTACCACAGCACCATCCTTCAAAAATCGTGCTGAGATCCAATCCAAGCCAGTGGTTTCTTTCACTTTTAAATTTTTTAGCAGCTTTGAAATTAAGTGCTCAGAAGCTGGTTGTAAAACAAAACTTTCATTAGTAAATTTTTCATCAGAGGAACCACCAATTTCAATCCTGTTAGAAACTTGGTTGCGCAATTGTCGATAAGTACTCCAGTCAACCTCGGATCCAGACTTCCTCGCTTTTCGTAAAAATGAGTCTCGTTCATACATAAGCTTTTTTGTTGCAATTGTAAACCATGGACATTTCACTCCCCTCATCACTTTGCGACGAATAGGTGAATGTCTATTACAAACTGACAAGAATAATTCTTTCCATTTGAACCAAGCAGAGTTGACCCCTCTTTCTTTATAAACGTCACCTCAATAACAGTTTTTCAAATCTTCACAAAAGGCCATTTGATCATAATTTGAGAAGTTTCTGCATTCATTGGTGCGCGAAGGTAATTTGTTGGCATTAACTTTCCTTACCACAACAAGCATATCGTGATCACTTAAAGTAGATGGAATAACTTTAGCAAGCGTAATATTTCTCGGAATGTTAGAGCAAATATATCTGTCCCTGGTGATCCTCGTTGCCTTTTCGATAAGGGTGTTTCAAGTTGTAGCTCGATAAAATTCTCTTTAAATCCTTTGTTGATTTTGGACAAGACTCAGCCAGAAAATCAAAATTTAAGTCCCCTGTGATTAATATTTCTTTATTCTCAGCATCAACACTGTCAAGTACCTCTTGAAACGAGTCCAGGAAGTCAGACTGTGAAGGGGGTTGATAGAATTCGAAAGCACCAAATAGAATTCCTTTTGTATTTGGCAGAAATATTTTCAGCCACGTACACTCACCAGCAAATTCCACTTCCAGATCTACTCTCCTAATAACGGAAAGTGTGTCCTTGACATAAACGGCAATCCCACCACCAAATCCATTGGTCCGGTCTCTTCTGTAGATGGAATAACCGAAGAGAGATATTTCACCATCAGTAATGTTTTTATTTGACGGGAGACTATAAAAGACCACCTTACGGACCACCTTAGCAAATTCCAAGACTTTCTATAAAATTTTAATTTGTTGTAAATTTATTTTTCAATTTATTTGTTTTGACTATTTTCTACATCCAAAATCCAATTTTTACGGACCAAAAAGCCACCTCCAAGAACCACCAAATTTAAAAACGATTGGATCTCGGTCAGTACTGACCGGATCGATGCCCTCTTATGTATTACTGTGGGTCTTGAATTAAGGCGACTCGTACCTAGGCTTGAAACTGAGCAAAACCCGCTTTTTTATGAATTACCGCCAAGAAGGTTCGAAAAACGGGTACAAACAGTTTAATCTTGAATTAATATTGTTCCGAAAAAAATAGAGCCTCTTTGTATAGCATATATATCAGTGTACTGATAAAATAAAATACTTATTTATTAGACCCTGAATTGGAAAAATCTCTGCATCTGGCCCCATCCTGGGTATTGGACTACGTCAGTGAGAGTGCTAACAGTAATATAAAATTCGTATATAATCCTCAGGCGCGGATCCAGGAATCTAGGGAAGGGGGGGGGGCGTAAACCTCGAGCCCTCGGAGCACATTTTGGGGGTCTCAGTTGGCGCATAGCAGGACTGAACTTGCGCCGAAGACGCGAGCATTCTAGAGGGATCCAGGGGCATACTCCCCCGGAAAATTTTGAAATTTTGAATATCTGAGATTGCCGGAAATGCGCTTATTTCTATCAGTCCAAACTAAATTTTGTCGTTTTTTTTATCATCAACTTTGATCATTGGTGGGGACAAAGCCCACCCATAATATGGCTCCGCAGTCCCTGACACTCTACACGCGTTTCTCAAAGCCTGACTCGTTCAAGCTAAGGTATACAATATAATAGTATCTTTTAAAGACTTACGTGGGGATTATCCTTTCTTGTCAAAAAAAAGCTTGACTCACATGATTATTTTAAAAGTATACGTTTAGGGAACATGAAATTTTCAAATATTACGGTAGCGAGTCAAACGCTAGGAACAGCTTTATGAGCAGACCAAGTTTCTCATTCACGATTGAAAACAACACCACGATCAGTGTTTTCATTTCTTAGATCAACAAAAACGTATTTAAGTTATCGCCTTCTTCTTAATAAGTGATTGTAAATTTCTATATTTTTCCGATATATAGCCCATTATAAAAAAATAGTTGTTCCACTAAAGGGGGGGGGGGGGAAGGGCGCGGCCCGACCGCCCCCTCCCAAAAATCCGCGCCTGATCCTCGTCAATTCAACTGCAACGTTTCAACAACAAATAACAGTCATTGTCAATATAGAAACAAGTGGTTAACATAACCAAATTATATCTTGGTGCTAACATCCAGAAATACAAGTCTCTTTCAGAGAAACGTTCTAAAGATGTCATCAATTCAAGTGCATAGCAGTTTAAAAATTCATTTTCAGCTTTGCTGTTAGCTAGATGTATTTCCCAAGTTGTGCCTACGAAATAATTGGAGAGCAATAAATACTACTAGCGCATTAACTGAAATATATTGTTCTATTCACTTAATAAAATTTAGCTAAAACTGAACACTTCATACGTCAAGTAAATGCGCAACGCAGAACCTTTAATCAAATGTAGCCTGCTTGCAGGCGGTGGGGTGTTCTTAGCCGAGCGCGGAAACTCGCAGTTCACGGTGTCGCCGCCATCTTAGATTTCGCGGCCGAGCGGAATTGGGTGCGAGCGAAAAGAAATCACTCGATCCAATACTGCTTGACCAAAAATTCAAAGATGACGGCAATACCCTGCTCTGTGAGATTTCCGCGCTAAAAAAAACACCCAACCGCCTGCAAGCAAGCTAAATCAAATGAATCAGCGTACATACCCCGTTCATAATACTAAGCCTACAACGGAGAGATAAAAAATACTGTATAAAAATAGTTACTATATCCCAGGTAAAACCGAGCTCCAAATTAATGCCACAATTTTCTAACCTTTGGTAAACTGCACATCGTATTTGAACAATACTTGCTAATGTGGTGGAATATCCAATTGGCACACAGGCCCTAGATGCGATTTTAATTGAAAACTCCAAACATATCTTTTTTCAAAATTACACATGGTATATGTGTAATTTTGAACAAAATATCCATGCAGCTGCAACTTGTCATTTCATTAAGATGTTTTTTAAAACCAGTAACAATTTTATAACTTATTTCTAAAACGTTTTTGGAGCACAGCTCCTTCCTCAGTAGACAAAAACACTAAATGAATAACAATGTATAGAATAAACTGCGAAAAAATTCAGTATACATTGAAGTGCAAAAGAAAGTTTGTCTGAAGACAAAGGCTGTTGAATAAAGGGAACTGCATTGAAGAACACTTAAGGGGAATGGAACTGGCGTAAGACAACTACATCAATAATAAAGCAAAAAAAAAGTTGAAGCCAGAGCAACAAAATACAAGAGAAAAGCTATATAGCATTGGACACAACAAGCACCTAATAAATTTTAACCGTAATAGAAAGTTCCACTATTTAAAGTGATGTCAGCGTATAATGTTCGGTTAAACACCGATAAAAAAAATGATTATTTCCAATATAAATTCACATAACTAAAAATATGGTTTTGTTAAAATGAACTCAGATAGCAATCTAAAAACAAACTTAGTTCTGCTCAACGATTGCTATTACCCTTTCCATGGCTGGTTGCATAAACTCGGCTTTGCTGTTCATGACATAGTCTGCGTTTGATCTATATATGGCCACCGCCTCTGCTACCTGGGGCTTAGCATAGGTATTTACCACCTGAAATCTGCCGCACTCTGGATTGCCTTTGTTCTCCGGGTTTACCGCGGCAAGGTGTCTTGCCAATGCGTTGTTGCTGTCCTGTTTCTTGATCTCTTTCGCATGCTGTTGTGTTCTTGTGTATGCTGAGTATCCTGTTTCTCCGTGGTACTCTGCTTTAAGGTCGTTCTTCTCACATAGTTTACATGATCCTTTGTACAGGGCACCACTTCTATGGTGCGAGGTGCTAGAGTTCCTTTCTCCTGTAATGCATAGTAAACAGTCCTGTTGTCTGCATGGTTTGTTAGCAGCAAGGTCTTTCCTCACAAGTTTCTGTCGTAAGGATGTTCCTGCTGTTTCCACCACCCTCACTTTGACGTTAATTCTTCTTCTTGTACTATTTTTCTGACTTTCATTGCAAGTTCTCCATTGGGCGGAGTTGGTACAAAAATCACTGTGTCCTGTGGACGGTACCAGGCTACCTTCTTCATCAACTTCTTCTTCCTCCTCTCTTCTTTATTCTAGAGGCGTGATTTATAAAGTGGGGTCTGGCCTTTGGCATCTCTTTCTACCATTCTCTCATATCCTACGACAGTGCATTGTATGGCTTCCTTCCTGTGGTTCTCTGTGTACCCGGACACCAACATCACCTCTGCCCACTCTTCCATAAGTTGATTTCTTGTCTCTGCGTGTAAGCATGGTCTGGTGTTCCTTAGTCTTCTAATACCTTGTTGGACATTGTTGTTCCACTAGACACGTGCTGGCATTGCAGATCTGTTGAGTATTGTTGTGGGTGGGGCCATTGGCTACTGATAGAACTTGAAGTCTACAGACTTGTTTCCAACAATCTGTACCTGGAGATCCAGGATTGGCATCCACTCTGACTGGTGTCGACTGGGATAGTCACTTCCATTTTAATGAATCCGCATAAATCGTTAGCCAGTTGCTTTACGACCTTGGCCGTTCTCTCATCCGAAGGAATTACTCTGTCGTTCTCCACTCTATCCTCCACCAGCCTCAGCCTGCCCTCGATCAATCAGTAGCCAGGGGAGATTGCCTCCATTACCAGATTACTGTCATCAAAGTAGTACTTCAGTACGTATAGCTTGAAGTCATCGATGTCTTCTGTGGCTTGAGCCAGGTAACATTTCAACTGCCTTGTCCATCTGCTCATGTACACCTTCGCCATGGCTCCAGTCAATTTGTTACCGACCGCACCCCCTTCACTCTGTCTTCTCACCTCTTCGTTAAATGTGTACACATGGTTCCTCATGGCCGTCTTCACTGCTTCTTCAAGGGCCACACCCATCATACGTCTCACCTCCTCTCCCGTTGGGTCTCTACGTGCTGGGTGGAACTTGCTCACTGTACGTTCGCTCCTTCCTGTTATCTCTTCTGTGGATGTCAGTATGTTCTTTGCTTCTTCGTATTTCCTCCTGGGGACTACTTCATCAAGATGCTCCAATTCTAACTCCTTCCGTCTTTCTTTCTGGAACATAATAGAAAGGTACAGTCCGAGTTCTCGTTCGTCAACTTCTATCTCAAGATCTGAATTCACAAACTCTTCGTTCACAGCTCGCGCTACCTCTGCAATGTCTAGTGATG
>JAOBRD020359861.1:0-20372 GCA_027575215.2 Hydrozoanthus sils
ATCCATTAACCATAGATACAATGTAAGTCCTCCTCAAGCTGCTCTCTATCCATTAACCATAGATACAATGTAAGTCCTCCTCAAGCTGCTCTCTATCCATTAACCATAGATACAATGTAAGTCCTCCTCAAGCTGCTCTCTATCCCCCTTATTTTAAAACTAACTTTTGCTCCATTTTTTCTATAGACTCGCGTACGGACAATTGCGAATTCGATGTGTTTATTTTGTACGATCCAAGTGACCGCGAATGGTTAAGCGGTGTTCTGTTGCCTAAGCTAAAAGACAACCATATCAAAACAGGTGTTGATTTTATTGATTTCATACCAGGCGTTTCATGGTATGAGAATACAATTACTGCTTTGCGTCAGAGTCGTTTTGTGCTGGTTGTTATTTCCAAAGAATCTGAGAACCGCAACCCGATGAATTCTCAATTGCCGTTAGCAATTGACATTCAGAAAACTATGGATTCAGTGGTTGTTATTCCAATTTGCCTGGATGGCTGTCCATTGCCTAAATGCTTTGACTTCATACCGTGGGATTTGAAGTGGACCCCTGATGTGAGCTCGTTGTTTTGGAAAGAGCTATTTGCAATTATTGATAGAAAACGTAAGTACTTTGCCCTTCGTTGTAGTTCGTTGTTTTCATTCACACATTTTTAAATTAAGATGTTGTAAATCTTGACGAAACAGGAAGGAAGAAAAGAAGACAGGAATTAGGGTAGGGAGGAAGAAAGAATGAAAAGAAGGGGAAGGCAGAATTAAGGAAAGGAGGAAGAAAGAAAAAAGACGTAAGGAAAAACAAACTAAGGAAGGACAACAGGAATTAAGCAAAGTAGCTAGGAAGAAAGAAAAGAAAAAAGAAAGACAGAGATTATGGAATTTGTATAAGAATTGAGAAATAAAGGAAGGAAAGAACTAAGTAAAAAAGGAAGGAGTTAAAGAAGGAAAGAAAAAAGGAAGACGTGAGTTAACGATAGAAGGAAGAAAGAAGACAGGAAAGTTGAAAAAAAAACCAAGGAAGGAAGGAGCGAAAAAAGGTAGAAAGGAAAGAATGAAGGACGGAAGGAAGGAAGGGAGGAAGGAAGGAAGGGAGGAAGGGAAGAAAGAAGGAGGGAGGGAAGGATGGAAAGAAGGAGGGAGGGAGGGAGGGAGGGAAGGAAGGAAGGAAGAAAGAACGAAAGAAAGGAAGGAGGAAGGAAGGAAGGAAAAAATGAAGGAAAAGAAGGAAGGAAGGAGAGGGAGGAAGGAAGGAAGGAAGATAGGAGGGAGGGAAGGAAGACAGGAGGGAGGGAAGGAGGAAGGAAAGAAGGAAGGAAGGACGGATGGATGGAAGAGATGGTAGTAAGGATGTTAACTTCACAAAGTTTCAGCGCCAACGGTTTCTCTATCAATCACAAACCCAAACACAATTTTAAGAGATGTTCTTTAATTACATATCTTTATGAAAATCCTTTTTTCAGTTGCTTCTAGTTTTCAAATCGTATTTTGAGTACAAAAACTTCCAGTCCGGAATGAACAACGTAAAAAAGAACAAAATAAAGTTACTGTACGATAATCTAACTACTATTTTCTTTATATAATTATTTTATAACTTACCATAAACATAAACAAAGTCGCTCATAATCATATTCACTTTTGTAAAAACCAAAAGGTGCCGTTGAATCTGAAGGGCAAGATTTATTCGAATCTAAGGAAGAGCCCATTGGGCCAGCTGGAGGACAAGTTTGCTTACACAACGTAAGCCTTACTATTGAGGCAGATAGTTTGAAAGAAACCACACTCATTAAAGTCAGTGAAGTTGACTCAGTTTATTTCTACGATGCGGTTGTTAGAGCTGGGCTTTCAAATGACGTCAATGGTGCCCATGCCATCCTCAAACTAGAACCACACGGGCAAGTAAGTGTTGCTTAGTAAACTGGGCCTTGTTCCTCAAAACCCCGATTAACTTGACTAAGACAAAACTTAATTAAGACAAAACTTATTAAAACAAAACTTAAACAATAATATCTTCATAAGCAAAGCTTTGTAATGCTTACAGAATACTGATCAGATTTACCAACAAAGCAAATAGATCAACTCAAAAACCTCAGCCCAAAGGTAGCTCCTGAAGGTAGGAAACAGGAACATGGGTCCAAAAATTAGCCTTGAGTTAGCATCAATCGGGTTTTGAGGAACCGGGCCCCGTGTAAGGCCCGCTCTCTATAGGCGAGCTTCAGTCGTTGTTATTAACGAGTCGACTGTTACTTGATTGGTAGTTTGAAACAAAGATTTCTTTGTTTAAGGTCCTGAAGGTGTTTAGATTTGAAAAGATTTGTTTGTAAACATTACGTCAGCTGAAATTCACCTATAAACTAAGCGCTGTAAACTAAATAAGAAAATCAATAGACAATTTAAACGACATCAAGACGCAGACTACGACCGCCCATTTTCACGAATCAGATTGTCGCCAGAAAATAAGTTAATGGACTGATCGAGTAGTGCAAAATGTATAAAATCCCAAAAGCCTAGCCTGTGTTGGTATTACGTAAGCACATCAAGTTTCAAGCCCATTTGGAAGTCTTTTAAATACAAATACTGCCCATGATGTATTTTTGTCCATAGTCAAACTTAATATAGTTAAGTTGAATAGATTTAATTCTTTGTTCGAAGTTTCAACATTAAAATCCTTATATTTGTTGTAAAATTGGCTTCCTGTGCAGCCTTCACGTGACTGAAGATCTCATGGTCTTGAATGAGTTGTTGTCTCCTAGTTTGTCTTCTCGTCCAATTACTATATAACACAGTATTCTTCCTCCGAAAGACAAACTTGGAATCAAAAGTAATACGATCAACTAGGTTGGATTGATTTATTCCATGTTAGAGAGGGTGACTAACTTACAGAGGCATAAACATTTTTAAGTCACGACTTCGTTATAAAAGATTATACCTTGTATCACAAGCGTTTTCTCAGACGAAAAAACTTCTGAATCCCTAACAGGAATCGAACCCATGACCATGGACATACACCCGGTGTTCCACCTACAGAACTAGTTTAAGTGACTTGTTCCCCATGTCAGTTCCTGTAGCTCAGCGGATAGAGCGTCTCACAGTTCGGATTCCCGATAGGGACTCAGAAGTTATGAAAAAGAAGCTTAAGGATAATTCTTCAACAGTATTGACCAAAGCTGGAGAACTTTCACATCATACAACCACTTTGTTGTTTTTAGGTTTTCAGCAGAGAAGTCATTCTGGATGTACGATTGGAAAAACAACTACAAACAGATTATTGCATTGAGATTTTTCATGGTAATTGGAATCCAAGAGGACTTGTACAATGGGAACGTATTTCTGAGACCAGATGTAGGATCGGAGAAGGCAACAGAAATGTATTCATCCGCCTTTGTCACTTTTCATTGATAGCGTTGGTTTATTGGTACAAGAAAGCTTACGTACAACCCTTGAAAGCTGCAGCTTACTTTAACGCCTGGCCATTCCCCTTTCACTTTAGAATCTACTTGAAGAGAAACTCTCCCAACCTATTTTTTTCAAAGTTGCGAGTTTTATTCCTTTCAAGCACCATCTGTGAAGAACAGGTCCTTTTCGAGGAACTCGCTATAGTCAAGAAATGTATTCAGGAAGGTTTTGAAGAAATTGACCACAGAGAATGTGCAAGAGTCTGGACTTCTGAAGTTATCCAGATATCAATGGAGCTCTCCAGCGATTGGAAAATCAGCGGAGTCGCGCAGAAATTTACGTTAGACTCGACCAAATTGTGGGGTGAGGGGGAGATAATCGAATACCAACTTAGGGAGAAACGAGAAAACGGAATAGCCCTTCTTGGAGGACACTTTAAAGTTCAAGTAGGCGACCGAGAAACCAAGCTCGTTCCTTTTCAAGAAAAAGGTATAAAAGACTATCCTAGATGTTGAAATTCTTTGTAGCCACTCAAAAAAGTTTAAACTTACACAAAATTGTCTTTAGGTATAGAATCGTTGCTCCGATTTAGACTAAAATGAAACTTTGCAAACAGTTGGAATGAACGGAGAAGTTCATGAAGTGGGTGAGAAGTGCAAGGATTCTTTTACCCAAAATAGGGCCCTTACACATCGTGGACGGCAAAATAGGCCATTTGCACTATGGCGTCATTGTACAACAACTACCAGAATCCTTTTCAGATTTCTTTTGATATTCAAATGCACAAACTCCTCTGAGAATTCTTAAACAATAGGTTTGATTTCTTGAATAAAAGAGACGTCGCAATGGTTTCTGGTAGCTGTAGTAAAATACGCAATAGAAATGAACAGAGAAGTTCATGAAGTGGGTGAGAAGTGCAAAGATTCTCTTACCCAAAATAGGGCCCTTACGCATCGCGGACGGCAAAATTGATGACAAATGCTTACAAACAACACGCTGGTTTGTCTATTTTGATCACGCATGGCTCATTTCCTTTATCCTTTTCCAAATTACTCTTTGTGAAAAGAAAAATGCTAAAGTTCCCTTCTTATTTGTAAGTGAAAACTGAGAAAATTTTCTTTAGGTTGTTGTCGCAAGAACTCCAAAAATAAGCTTTTTACGTTGTAATTTTCACGACGAAGGCGTGCAGGTGGCCAACACGGTGCATTCCAACGTGCAGCTATTTAATTCACTCCATTAAGGCCCCGTCCACACGTATCTGTTTTCAAACAAAAATGGAACGAAAAGGGAGACTTTTTGCTCGTTTTTTTTGCTCAAAAAGATTTGCATCCACACTTATCGTTTTCGTATCGTTTTCGCCTGTCGACACTACCACGCGTATCCGTTTTGAAAACGCTTTTATACCTTCCTGAAATAGATGTATAATGTCAGATGTGATTTAATCAGACCTCAGAGCCTGTTTACCTCTAGACTTGAGGCACACAAAGTGAATGGGATGTTTTCAACAACATTTATTGCTTTTGATTTACTACTTGGGGTCTAGGTTGAATAAATGCGATTTGTACCAGTTCTTGATCGAAGTCAGTGTGCAGATGACAACAAAACAACATGAACAGAAAGCTATTTTTATACCTCAGTCACTCGTGGCCCAAAATTCACGAGTGCTAAAATGGACTTGGAAATAAGAAGCCACGTGATAGCACCTGTCCTGGTAATGTTGTTTTAGTGACCTCATCGTTTTCAGACAGCATCATTTTCCCGTCCACACTAGAAAACAGCGTTTTCAAACAGCATCGTTTTCAAATCGTTCCACTCTGGAGAGCGTTTTCAAATGGCTCCGTTTTCGGTGATCGTTTACAGCGTTGTCGTGTGTTCGATAGCCGTATTCGGAGCAAAAGCTCTCCGTATTTGTTTGAAAACGGATACGTGTGGTCGACGGGGCCTGATTTTCTCCGTCGTCATCGGCGTTGCCATCCTCGTTCTGTAAGGTCTCTCATGTAATACCTCAGCACTTAGTAGGGCACTTTGAAAATACTCCTCAATACTAATCTAGAAGTAGTAACTTTATTTAACCAAATGTTACTTTTGTCTTTCTCAAAAAGATCTCTTTTCAATTATCAAGAGAACCTTGAAAAATCGGAATGGCTACGTCTGCAATTTGAAGCCGCTAGCCTCAAAACTGGATATTGATCACGAAGATTTAAGAATAATTCTTATGAAGAACCAATCTGATGAAAATCATCTGAAAGATCTTTTGGAATTGTGGGAACAGCAGGTTGGTTTCGACCCTTTAAAACTGGCGGGCCTAATTAAGGAAATTCCTAAAGAAGGTAAATATGGTATAAAAGGAGTAAAGTTTTAGTTTTGCTAAAATGTTACGATGTATAATTAATTACGTATTTGCTTTCCCCTTTTACGACCTTTTAAATGGAGTGGAAATCATCACCACGGGGAGATGTGGTAACAAGGTTGAGCGTGAGGAATATTTACCCGTGTTTAAATATAGCTTTTGTATGCCCGGGGAGATGGTGAATTGATTCTGGCCAAGCATGGTGCCGAAAAAGTATGACGTTTGTGGTGTTCCCGATCTCTTAGCCTTTTCATGAGAGTGAATGTTATAACTCATCCAGTTGGAATTGATTAAAAAAACTAATAATTCACTTACTGGAATTTTTTCTGCAACAAAATATCAGCATGTGCTGTCTCATTCATTCATGGACCGTGATCTTCAAGGTCTCTCCTGTCGATTGCCATGTGATCCAGTTGGGTCACGTGACAACTCGTGAGATACTGCCGTAATGTAGCTGATTTGTTACAGAAAAAGTCCCAGAAAGTGAGTTAATAATTTTCTTTAATCTTAGCCTTTTCGTTTGCTTTTGCTTTTGAATTTGAAGCACAGATTATGTGGCTTTTCTCTTGTTAACGTTGTCCGCGAAGTTATTATTTGATCCTCGGCTTGATTCCAACTCCAGGCAATCGACGGAGAAAATTGATCTTCAGTACAAGCAACTTTTGGGTGGCGGAAGCAAAAAACAAGCAAAATTCAAATTATTCTGGCTAAAAATTTGGCTTATTTTGCTTTTTATCAGCGGCTGTTCACGACATATGCATGTCAATAGAAAGATACTGTTCCAAACACTTTATCTACTGGTTCAGAAAATAAAATTGTTGCACAATATGGTACTGACTTTAAATTGTTGAAAGTGGGTCGTTTCTTTTGTCAATGGCCGTCATTGCATTTAAAAATTTATTCAAATTTCATGAAAAGGGGGTGAAGTTGTTACTTTTATACTGGAACCTTGTGTTTAACAATATCACAATTACAACCTTTCTGCATTCCACAATCGTTGACATGGTTTCCATAACTGTAACGATCGGCGATGGTCTGCGGTACGATCGGTGACCGTCTACGATTGATGGGTCGCAGACACCACATCTAGTGTTTACATATTTTGTTGGCGATCGCAGACAAAGCAATCCCACAACTTTGCGCTGATGTCTTTCAAAGCACTTTTCTTCTTTAGTAATACCCTGTAACTTTACAGCCTTCATGGTACATATAACAATAATTCTGAAAGTAATTCATTAAAGTTTCAGACTGAATAGTTATTATGATTATGTTATTATGGGTTCAAATCCCGCTGAAGCCTGAAGGCTGAAGATTTTTTCAGGCTTCTCACTTGCAATGTGCTTAAAATCAAATTGCGTAAACTACTGCCAAGATTATATTACAACGTTGAACTAGCCGCCATTTCGCCTAAGTTATGTTTGGAGCGGCAAACATCTCCTTTCCCATTGGACAGTTACTAAAACGTGGTTTAAGAGGAACAGTGGTGTCTCGGCGACTGACATGTGTTCCTATTAAAATCTTTCTTTGTCGGCGTGGTCGTAATGTGTCGCAGATCGTCGCAAACAATATGTCGGGAACATGACGCAGATCTTCGCCGATCGTGATCGCAGAAATTCGCAGACTCTTTCAGATCATATGGAAACCAGCCTTAACTCAGATAGTTACTGGGACGTAAGTGGTCTGTTATAGCGAAGTTAAATCTATAGAGGGTACTGTCTTTCCATATATGGTTGTGTGAAATCTACAGCCACAAATGACACTGGATGGAATCACATAACAGCCATCTAGGGGCTTTTACATCCCCTTACTACCCACAGTACATAGCAATCCCTTATGCAACATCAACTCTATATTATGGTTAAGTGGTTAGTAAAACATATAACACTTCTCGAAACCTATATTATTAGGTAATGCTCAAAAGTTTATCACAGTTTAAGAAAATTTAACCGTATAGCGGTAAAGAATTATGTTAGTTGGAAAAAAGTTTACTTTTTACTTTGCATTTTTTGTAGTTTACGAAGTATCTGATAGAGGGTGTGTGCATATCGAACATTTGAGACAACTTGAAAAAGAAATCGGTGACGTCAAAGACCGAACGGATGGACGTATTGAAGCTCGGATTCGTGATCGAGCTTTACAATCTATAGATCACGTGCTTCAGGATTGCTGCATTGAAGTTCTTCAATCAGGTGAAGAGCTTGAGAAATGTCTGTACTCTGGAGAGTACCTTGATAAACTTGGCTGTGTCGTCAAACCTTCCCTTAATGTGCATTACAAAGGATTGAAGTGTAAGCCAACGACGGCTTGTTTCTTGGCTGTGTTTTCAATGTTGATTCAACTCGTGAAGGAAGTATTCCGCGAGCTGCCTTGCTCAACTGAGTTGACGGGAGTATGGGGCTTTCCACAAGAAGATGTGGATCATTTTCAGAAAAGCATTATCGAATCAGAGAAAAACAAAACAAGAGGGACTCTGGTTGCTGAAATTGCTAACATCCTGGCAAGAGTGAAGAGCTTGCCGTACAACAAGGGAGAGAATAGTTCCTATGACATCGAAAGGTGGAGAAGGTGTGCAAACCTTGAAGAGCTAGTAAGTGTTATTGCGCATCCCTTTTATGGAAAGTTGAAGAAACGGGTTATGATGATTGCGGAGAGTATCAATGACGAACTATCACACAAGAGCCTCGTTCCCGAAGAAATTTATATTGCTAGCAGTCGAAATGTGGCCCTTCAGTTAGTGGATTATTTAAAGTTCAGACCTGCATCTGTGGTTCAGTTTTCGTTAAGCAGTGATGATTGTACAGTAACGCCAAAAGGCAACGTCAAATTTTTAACAGATGAGGAGGTAAGAGAGTAATTTTTTCATGATTTGCTTGTGACACAGCTTTCCTCTCAAGCACACCACAAACCACGTCCTCAAAACTTTTAAGATGTACATCTTTCTATTGAGCATCTCGTCTATAGATACGAATGAACGCCATCTCTTATTTAGCATCTCACTCCCTGTTTAACATCTGCTCCATGCTCCATACACCTTACCTTAACCTTAATAAAGTGTAGAGGTTTATATGTTTGATACGTTAGATGCGAAATCGCCCGAATCGTGTTGTGTCGTGGGTTCGATTCGCTCTCGGGGCAGGCTTTTTTTATTAAATTAGTAAGAGATCACTTTCCTTTAATTTTCAACAGATGTTTTTTCAAGAATTCCAGGTGGATCAGTCTGACCATGGGCCAGTATCATGTGAAGCCATTGCAACTGTTTGTCGTTTGGAACGAGTTGATAAGTTTGGTCGTTGGGCTGTTGGCTTTGATGTGACCAAGGATGAAGTTGATAAGCTCAATCTGTGGTTGGCAACGTCGTTTCTCAATTTCAACTTCTTCTTTAGTCAGTCGTCGCCTGATACTTTCACCTTGACACTTTCTGGAAGTGGCAAAGAAGAATTAGAGATGCATCTCAATGAAATTGGGCGTGTTATTAAAAGGGATGTTAGCTCAAAAGAGATTTCGATATCAAGGGTTTCCCTTCTGCTTCGAAGCAGGGATCTTGAAGACACTCACTTAGGAGACGATCGCAAAGCTGTCGAATCTAACTCAGTCAAACTATTGTACAAGTTGAAAGCACAGAGCATAGATTTCGAGAGTTCGGCGTTTGAGGAAATTTGCCAAGGTGATCCTGCTAATTTGGAAATTGGTAAGTATTTGGCTACCACAAAAATATATTTTTCACAAACTAGCTGTTTCTAACAGAAAGTGAAATGCTGAGAGTTTCATTTGTTTTGTAGTAGTTAACTGGGTCTTGCAACGAAAGAGAGTTAGTTTCAATGTTAACCTCTAACAATTGTTAGCGGAAGTATTCTATTCAACAAAGTGACCATTGACTTGTTTAGCGACGTGTCTAGAGGAAGACAACATCTTTTTACGAGTCTTTCAGCTTAGAAGCTTCATTAAGCAATTACTGTGGTTTCGCACTTTGCCTCATCGTGCGATTTATCAGAAACTGTAATGAACATCAAAGTACTCGATTGGGTAAAGAGTTAATGGCAACATCATTGAAGGATTTTAGGTACAAGCCACAGCAAAACACGACACAAATTTGTATACAACAGAGCTGACCTCAAATTGCGAATGGTTTGATTTGGTTTGATCAGCAGCCATCTTAGGAAGCAAAAAATGAAATCCAAATCCTTCGTCGCAAAAGTTCAAACGGAAACAAACAAAAGCTTGTGGCTATCAATTTTTCATGTGGCTACAAAATCATCCATCGCCAGCCCACCAGTCCATGCATCCACCCAAACCGAAATCGAGAATGTTTCTGGCTATAAATTAAACTCGTGCCCAAACTTTCTCGTCCAAACTGAACACAGGAAGCCCGTCAAGATTTATGTTGCTGTTTGCTTGCTACGTTCGCTCGCAGCAACAAGACGTAAAGCGCTTTCGGTAAAGAAAGAGAAAGCCCTAAAATAGCTAAGGGAAATTAGTTATTGAAGATGTGTTGTTCAAAAACAATTAAAACCTGATATTTTTATTATGAAAATAATCGGACATTTTAAAAGCTTTAGGAAATTTGATTTCAGACAAAAAACTTTCGAACATTTTACTGATAAATTTCGGACAAACAACGTACCTAAATATACTTTAAAGTTTTTTTCAAAAAAGTTATTAATTAAACTCAACTAGTTTACAAACAAGACAGACAAAAACGAGGGTGCTATTGCTTGAGTCGGCTATTTTAAGTGTCATTTCAAAGCACTAATAATTGTGTCAATTCTGAATCTATTAAACTCTAAGGCCAGCTTCAGACACCGTGTTTTAACCGTATCGAATTAAATTCTCCAGTTTAATTCGGTGAAAATGTGGTATTTGAAGCTGTGATCCGAGTTAAATTCGGTAATTCGCTTCCATCTATCGGATAAGACGGCAAGTAAATTCGGTGTTTAGATCAGCGCCACAATTAGCATCCGGATCAAATTCAATTTAATCCATTACGGTAAACTGGTGAATCGTATTTCGCTCGTGCCCTTACAAGCCCTACTTTTTGTGATATTTTTTTTTTAGTTTTCATAAAACTCTACTTTTTCCTATTGCGATTTTGATTTAGTGTGCTTGGTTTCGTTGTAGTTGCTAGGTATGGAATCTGAGCCAAACCAAACCAAACCTGGTATCAGCCAAACCTGGTACCTGCCAAACCTGGTACCAGCCAAACCTGGTATCAGCCAAACCTGGTACCTGCCAAACCTGGTACCAGCCAAACCTGGTATCAGCCAAACCTGGTATCAGTCAAACCTGGTATCAGCCAAACCTGGTTTCAGCCAAACCTGGTACCTGCCAAACCTGGTACCTGCCAAACCTGGTATCAGCCAAACCAGGTACCAGCCAAACCTGGTATCAGTCAAACCTGGTATCAGCCAAACCTGGTACCAGCCAAACCTGGAATCAGCCAAACCTTAGGTATCATCCAAACCTCGTATCATCCAAACCTTAGATATGAGAATTGGCATGATCCTTCAACTTGTACCACTCTACAGACATAATTAACGTCAATCAGCCAATCAATGGCTTCGGTTCTCCATTATTTAATCGTTTAAGTAACCGGTCATATTTGACGAGTTTTTCTAGTCAGGCATTGTTATTTTCACTGACTAATTTTCATAGCAGTGTTAATTTTTCTACATAAAATCCCCAAAAGCGCACCATTATTTGTTATATATCTCTAAAATTCCCAACATTTTAGAGACAAAGCCCCAAGTTTTCTTCCCAAATTTTGTGTGAAACCGGCTATAATGCCTGTATGCACGTAATTTTGGCTAATTTTGAAAGCTTCTTCCTTTATAGAAACTTTGTCCACAGACAAGATGCCTGCTGGGTTGTCGTTGTCTGAATTTTCCACTAATACTCTAAGTGGAATTCCAGTGGAAATTAGCAAGATCCCTGGCATCATCCAAACCTTAGGTATGAGATTTTTGTAACCCGGTACATAAAGTGAATATGAAGTGAACTTTTTTTTACCTCGGTGATAGTTCTTGCTTAATGAAGAATAGCGGTGAAAAGAGTTTTTTTCAAAATCTTTCATGGTTCTTGAGAGCTTTCTGATATTGACGTAACGAGTTGTTCCGACAAATTCGCATTTCAGTTTTGAAATCTGCTGCCAATGTCTGCACGTATTTAAGCCAAAGTTGGGCTGCTGGTGTATCTCGAGGTAAATCATCAGTCCAAGTTTGGCTCAAATTCATCAAAAGGTTATGGATTGGCAGCAGATTTTTTCAAAAAAAAAATTAAAAACTTGTGAAAACTTAGAATGTTAACACCTCAAAAACCATAAAAGATTTAGCCTGCGTGGTGGCTGTTTTTTAGGGAAGAGGCAGGGCCGCAGTGTTAAACTCGCAAGCAAAAGAAGGACCTGGGGAGAGGAAGATGAGAAACAGGCTCTCCCCAGGCCTCTTCTTCGCTCACGTGTTCAAGTCTCAAGGCGACACTTAGTGTCCACTAAAAAAAAGCCGCTACGCAGGCTATAAAAAATTTTGACAAAATGTTTTCACCGCTAACCCTCATTAAGCAAGGTCTATCCACTGAAGAAATAAAATTTTTTCACTTCATATGCACTTAAATACTAACACACACAACAAATTAAACAATACGGTTATTAGTACGACTTGCTAGTTTTTCTTCTTTACTTGTCTATACTTGTATTTTTTTGTTTTCGGCTAATTTAGCTTTGATGCAGCTTCTATGTTTGTTAGTGGGTGAAAGCTATCCCGACGGCGAAGTATAACGCTACCTGCCTATAATGTCTAAACCTAAAGGTTAATTTAAGCTCTAGACAGTTCCACACTTATTATATTATTGGTAATAGAATGAAACCAAGTTAAATTTCGGAAAAAAAAAAAAAAAACACGCGTCTTTTGGCCTAATTCAAATTAATTGCCCAACTACAGGGAGGGCAATTCTTTCAGATTTAGGTCAAAAGACAAGTGATTTTCTTCGAAATTTGACGAGGACTTATTCGATTACCTTCCAAATAGACTTCGCGCGCGCGAAAATTCGTTTTGTAAACACGAAGTCTTGTTTTTGCTGGCGTGATAAACTAGTTGCTTTGGATAATTTGTAATTGCCCATGTCAAATTTCAAACGGAGGGCAATTACATTAAAAGCGACGCCCGAATTAATCCCGCCTATATAATTTGTCTGCTATGTTATTATCAACTATATTCTTAGAAATTAAAATCTTTAGTAGAAAAAATGGCTAACTTTTTAAGATATATAGAGGAAAATGTTGTTTGCTTTAATAATGGAAATGCCAACAACTATTGCACAACAACCAAGTTTATCGACTCATACAAACAGAATAGAGGAGTTTATTCTACATATTGACCATTAATCTTAATTCTTTGTCTTATTACTAGATTTTGAAAACGTCCGTTGCTTCAACGAAACTGTGTTGAGATTTTATGACTTCGACTTTTAAAAATTTTGCTGGCTAAGGACTAGCTAATTTTTATTCTTGCATTCGTTGTTGGTATAGTTATCAATCATACCCAGAACAACACAGTCGTCCAGGGATCTGGACTCACCGCCGTTGGTGCCAACTCAACAGTCATGACGTAAGCAACTTGTGTTCAAGACCTTCCTCCTAGCAATATCCTAGCCGCTTTCACATTAGAGGACGGACAAATCGTCTGATGATTTGTTCGTTTTAGTGAAGTGAAAGTAAGAGGAACAAGTCGTCTTGTGTTGGCCGTCATAAATTCATCACATCACTCGTACAACTGACGTACAAATAAATGTCGCCATATATATGCTAGTGCCATTCTTCTTCAGTCCTTGATAAACGGACAACATGTTCGATTGTTTATTTTGACAGATTGGAATTTAAGACGGCTTTTTGTTTGAATTCGTTCGTCTACATATAGGCGAGTTTTAGTCATTGTTATTTTAAAATGAGTCGCTGTTAATTTATTGGTTACTAGTTTGAAACAAAGATTCCTTTATTTGATCTAGGTTTGAAAAACATTACGTCACCTGAAATCGGCCTATACGTCTGAAAAGACGAACAAACAGATAGATAAAGCCAGACGACTTGTTCGTCCAGAATCATGTTTGTCTTGCTGGTTTTACTACTGAGACGATTTGTTCGTCTGGACGACTTGTCTGTCCTCTAATGTGAAAACTGCTATTCTCAAAATTACATTTACGTGTATATTTTCAGAAGTTTAACTACAGCGAATAATCATTTTACAAGAATTTACCCTTCTATACATATACAGGCAAACAGTCACATCGGCTTAGCTCTCGTTAACATCTCTAAACTCCATAGATTAAATATAAACACTTTGCGCATGCGTTTAACTAGCCTTCTGTTACTTCTCACACTTTTATTTTCTGTTTTTCCTTTTGTTTTTCTACCCATCTGTCTGGTAATCACTTTTCACGTCATTATTTGACCATCTCTCTACCTTTACTCAGACGAAGTACAACAGTTCAAAACGTCACTTCCATTTAATTAAACTCTTTCACAGTGTATAGCTTATGATATATATCAAACTGCTTCTGTAGAAATACCGACACATCTCAACTTAATTCAGGACAATCACGTTTATATGATTTTATGTATACCTAATAATATGCGGTTACTCTTGTAAATATTTCATTACTCGGGTTCCTCTTAAACTGATTAGAAGCTATTTCTCTCTATACTTGCTCTGTAATATTTGAAGTTGTGTATAATTATTATTAAAAAGTTATCACATGAATGTTCTCATTGAAAAACCCACTCGGGCAAATTATTTGCAAATCGAACTAGCAAATTGCACTCCACTCAGTCTAAAATTATCATTATCAACCATTGCCAGCCAATAAATAATTTATGTTCTACTAGATTACTAAAATTGGCAATGTTCCATAATGCAGAATTTGTCTACCTACCATATTTTCTCGATTTAACGCCCAACCCCGATTAGAGGCCTACCCCGTTTAAACGCCCGGTTGCATGACAAAGCCAATTTTGCATTAAACGCGGTGGACGTTAACTCGACCTGGTTGAATTTTCAAAAGCCCTGCACAGTTATAACTGTTCTGATCATAAAAGTGATGTTTACACAATTTTTTTTATTTCTATTTTCCCTGAAGTCAAACTGCGGAACAGAGAATACACGAAGCTCTAGAGGAAGACAAGAAATGTGGGAGAACAGCGCTGGAATTTTAAAACTTTTCTCTTTTGTCTAAACATACCAACTAAGTTTCAATTTTACTTTTGATTTTTTGAATAGGGGGTGGGGGTAGTTTTATGAGAATAGGGTGGAGAGTGGAGAGATAGTTTTAAGGAAAGGGGGTTGATAGAGGAGGGTTAGTTTTAAGAAAACGGGATGGATTGGAGAGGAATAACTTTAAGGGAAGGAGGGTGGAGTTAGGAGGTCTAGCTTTAAGGAAAGGGGGTGCCGTTGGGAGGGTCAGCTTTAAAGGAAAGGGATGAAGTGGGGAGGGTCGATCAGCTTTAAGGGAAAGGGATGAAGTGGGGAGAGTAAGCTTTAAGAGAAGGGGTAGAGTGGGGAGGGTCAGCCTTGTGGGAAGGGGGTGGATGGTGAATTATACCTTTAAAGGACGAGAGTGGAGTGAGAAGGGTAAGCTTAAAGGGAAAAGGTGAGTGGGGAGGGTTAGCTTTAAGGGAAGGAATTATAGATTTAAAGGAAGGGGGTTGAATGGAGAGGGTGAGCTTTAAGGGAAGGGGATAGAAAATGGTATCCGGTGAGTTTTTTAATGCCCTGACTTACAATATCGGTTTTAGAAAATGCACGTCTTTGGGATTTTGTTTTTTTTCTCTAAAAAAGAGCTACAATCGACCATAGCAAGGGATTTATTCAACTGAGCGGTGAAAGGCTTCTTTGACAGCTGTGTCACTGAAACCTATGATGTGCCGTTAAGTTCTGGTTATCAAGGTAAAGTGGTGCATTTATATAGCGCCTTTCCATGTGAATATGTTCAAAGCGCTTTATAATGATCAGTTTATGACCTTGGAGCTTATAAGCGGGTTCGAGCGAGTAAGCGAGCGTCTTCGAATCACCGGGGGGTTCAACCGTTTCTTCTTCCTTTAGTTTCAAAGTAGACCTTGAAAGATCCGTGAACAAGTTCTTTTGTCAAAAAGGAAGCTAGAAGAATGGCAACTTTCTAAAGTCACACATATAGAAAGGCAGTAATGGAACTGCCATATGTAACGTCCACCGATCTATTTGACAATTAGAATACTAGCTCGCAATTTCTATCGGCTGATAGAAGTTCGACGGCGGAGTCGATAGAAGTTAACAGCGAGTATTCGATTCGATAGCCAATCAAATTAATTTTGTGTAATTAGATGTTGAAATGAAATTTAGATATTTTAAAGTTCTAAACTTTTTATAGCTGCCATCAGTTTTTATCTGTTTTGAATATATATGATATTGTTGTATTTGGTTTAGTAGAAATCTCTCGAGATTACACAAAACAACTACACTTGTTAGATAAACTGATGCTTCAAAGATATATGTTTTTTTAATTTTACCTACGAAAATTTTTTTCTCCTTATTTTTTTGTTGTTTTCGTTTTATCTGTTTTGTCAATTATATAGCTAGAAGCTTCAAGTCGTCTTCACAAACTATTGAAAGTTGGGAAGTATAGAAGCCATTTTGGATCTCACTGGCAGTATTGATCACCTGGTAGTAGAAATTTAGTCACTATCTATCGGAAAAGCTGTAATCTGATTGGCTTCCTACACGCTATCTATCAGGTGATGGATAGCCTCTGGGAAATCCAACATGGCGACTACATGTGCACTTCTGGATTTTCAGCCCTTTCAGCAGACGACATGAACTTCTAATTGACAAGGCAATTCCAGACAAAACGAAGGCAGCATTGAAACATGGTATAAAGATTTGGAAGGTTAGCGGAAAAAACAATATATTTGTCTCGAAGCAACCCTTTGACACGTTTCACTCAATAGACTGACGAGCAGGTCTGCATGCACTTTCGAAAGTTGTTTGAAGAAGTAAACTTTATTTATTACAAATTATTGTGGTTCTTTTGTTTATTCTCCGGAGATTTTCAACTAAGACAATTAGAATACTCGCTCTTGTAATTGGTATCGGCTGAATATATAAATTTGAAGAATCAGTTCAACACCTTCACTGCATGGATCTGCATGCGAAAGTTGTTTACATAAACATTGTTTGAAGAAACAATATTGTTTATTACGAGTTATTGTGGTTATGTTATCTATTCTCTGGGATTTCAACTAAAACGATTAGAATACTCGCTTGAATTTCTATCGGCTGAACATATTTGAAGCAACAGTTAAACACAATTCACTCGACGGATTGCCGCGGCCGGGCGAGCACCGATATATACACGCAAAAACTGCTTATGTCAAATTTAACTTTTTGAAGAAACTAAAACTTATTTATTACAAGTTATCGTAGTTCTGTTGTTCGTTTTTCGAAAGAATTCTACTAATACAACCAAATTTCTATTGGCTATTCAGTGATAGAACGACTTGGGCTTCGCCCCCGTCATTTTATCAGCCGGCGATAGAAATTGCGAGCCCTTAACCTAATTGTTAGATAGATAGCGTGTAGGGTAGCCAATCAGATTAGAGCGTTTGCGATTGATATTGACTAGATTTCTACCAATGAACACTGATGTTCGAGTACAATTCGGTCTGTAAGTGGTGTCATTCAATACAGTGCCTTAGCTGGGCAAAAATTTTGGGGGGCCCAATTTTGCGGGAGCGCATGCACTATAAAACTAATTTACATGAACTCTAATATAAAAAAAAAACAACTTAAGATCAAATTTTTCCCTGCAAAATATGGCAAACTTATCAACTGATACTTCTTTTCTCCAATAAAATTCTTGCCCCTGGTCCCTCTCCTAGCTACGACGCTGGATTAAACAGAGATTAGAAGAGCGCAAAGTCCTTCTGTTAATCTTTTTATAAAGTTACTATTTCCAACACATAGAGAAGACAAACCTGATAAATAGACAAGAAATAAAGAAAAGAAGAAAATGCGTGCGTGCATGTTCCTATGAACTTCTTGTGTTAGGAAAAATTTAAAGGATGTTATGATTAAGTTGGGTTTCAAAGCCGGTTGTTAATTTTTCATAAGATAAAAAAGCTAATTTCTAAAACAGATTTTAGCTGTTGTGTTACTGTTAAGGAACTTAATTGCACTTTTAATTTGCTGTTAAATAAGAACGCGCAATATCTTCGCCCGAGGTACTTCTCTGCAGAAGACGATTAGCCTGGCGACACCCCAAACAACCATGAACACCATCCCTCAATACAACAGGAATTAAATAACAGCAGACCTAAAAGAAAACGACAAAATCCAAGAATGCCTATCACCTGTATCGGAGATTAATATGGGCCTCATAGGCCTCGAGAATCCAAAAGATAACGGAATCAAAAAAAATTGTGCAAATCTTAGGCTACCGGGAGGTGCTAAGGAACTGATCATGAATTGCACTTTTATTGTGCTGTTGATTATGTTAAGAACGCCAAATCTGTGATTAATGTAACAAGACGCCGCAAAGGCATTCACTGCGCTACCTGTACTTATGAAGTAGCTTGTTCGTATTTCATTTTGTTTGCTTCGATATTTCCTTGAGTCTGCAAAACTAGCCGTTCCGAAATGTACGCTCTTTGCCATCTTTTAGTGTGGGTCAACCGCTATTAACACAATGCGCATTTGTAAATTATTTGAGCGTAACAATCAGCTTGTTTCCCGAAATTATAAATTTTCTTCTTGTTTCTCTCACCACGATTGTGCAAGTGAGTCCAGACCGAGGCTAATAATATTACAAAGAGAGGTAGTGTTGTAATTGGTCTAAACAAGGCATTGTTCCTTTCAACCCCATGGAAACGCCGCGGTAATGTCAATAAACTCTTATGTTACACCGGCAAATAATTGTCTATTTCTAAGCGACCAACATCTTATGAGGAACAAAATGACGCTGGATAGTTAATTTACAGTGAAGCAAGTTCTCAGATTCAAGAACGGCAATGCCTGAGAGTATTTATAGGCCGCGTGTAAAGTAAGTGTTTATCTTTAATCTCTGAATCAGTGATTATATGTCTAAATCAAACTCCCGTCTCTCCTGCCGAGTTCTTTCTCCTGATTCGACATCATGGATACATCGGAATTTGTTGATTAAAAGCTAGACATATCTTTCATTTATAGTTATAGATAATATAACTCGATCTCTTATTCAAAACTAGTTTGTTCAGTTGTGAGATAAATTCTCTATTAACAGTCCTTCGTTAGAGTATCCCTTGTTGTATTAATTTGAGCTATTGTCTTGTTGTCCACAATGCCGAAGAATAGAAAGTAAATCTAGTTTTTAATTGAAGCTAAGGATCTGCTCTTTATAATCAAGTGTAAGTTAAACACGAAACCTTTAAAGAAACCAAAAATACGTGCAAGTCGAGGTAAAGATACATCGATGTTGTTTTGATCAACTAAATGTTTAAAGTTATGCGAGCCCGTGATCGTTTCACAAAGCGAAACTAAGGTCCGCGCTAAATCAGAGCTACTGCTGCGATAATATGTTTACTTGATAAAAACTGTCGAGAATTCGTAACACAATCACTGTCTGGTTGCTGTTTACTGTTTGCGTTTGCTTCTCGCGCTTGCTATTCGCTTAAAAAGGTTTATATTTTGCGGGAAAACTGCATTGATAATGTGGTCGATCGCGAGTACGTACGGATGTCGAATAGAATAAAGCCCCATTTATACTGCAGAAAAATTTGTTACGGCTCGGATAAAAATAAGTGACGCGTACCAAACAAAATCGGTTCGGCAAGGATAGATTTTGTCGTTTAAACAACTTTTGCCAATCCGTTCCGGACTATAATTTCACCCGTGCTTGGACCATGTCGAGAGGTAGTCCAAGCACGGGTGAAATTATAGTTCGGCACGGATGGGCAAAAGTTGTTTACACGACAAAATCTATCTATCCGTGCCGAACCAATTTTGTTTGGTACGCGTCACTTATTTTTATCTGAGCCGTACCAAATTTTTCTGCAGTGTAAGTGGGGCTTAACGCAAGATATCTCGCTGAATTTTTTGATTCGATATCACTACAGCTCCGCGGTGTAGATATCTATGAACTGTCGCGACCTTTTCGGTATAAACTTTTTATCCATTTTTAAAAAAAAGTAATTCCCTTCTCCCCAACTTAACCCCCATTAATTTACTAAATCCTGACCCTGTACCCTTCTAATTTGATAGGTCTGAGTGATTAAAATTTATATTCATTAAGATTTTTATATGAACCTTTAAGTTCAAATTATTGATGATTTTTATTTTTTGAGTAATGGTAGTTGCATATACATTTCAAAAGTTAAAAAACAACAGTTTTTCATTTTTTGGAACCAACATACATAAACTAATTTGGTAGTTTACAGTATTATTTAAAAGTTAGAAGGATTATCACAACCATGCATTCATGTTTGTTTAGTTCTATAGTTCTATTAACCAATCGTTAAGAATGGTAATTAAAGCATGAGCTTACTGATTAGGAATTGAAGAGTTATGGGTGATGGAAGCAAAAAATTATTGGCCATGGGGGGGGGGGCTATTGTTGAACCATTTCGTTTAGATGGTGAGGAA
>JAOBRD020359969.1:0-20372 GCA_027575215.2 Hydrozoanthus sils
GACTGGTCTGTAACAGGAAGACCAAAGGTTAACCCACTCTTGATTGATTTCATCAATGCTATACTTCTGGGTCCAGTTGCTCTAAGACAGACTAGCAGTAACCTGGGGTTAAACTTTTAACCTACATTCTTGTTTCCAACCTTATAGAGACAGATTTGAGCTAAACAGTACTAAATAAGAACCGTAAACCTCAACAGTAAACCTTTCCTTAGAGAAGAAATCACTGCTCGAGTTTTGGCTTAACCAGCCCTGGGTGGAAGTTCTTATGTGTGTCCTAAGAATGGGTGAGGAATTTCTAAAAATTAAAAAGAGGGTTTAGCTGAAAGGAGTTATAACTACATGTACTATAATCCTAACTTATGGACTTACTTACAGAGTAAGTTTTAGATTAGAAGAGGGGGGGGGGAGGGGAGGGCAGTTGGGAATATCTCAAACCCCAGTCCAGATAGCTCCATGGTCCCTGCTATTGCACGTATATGTAGAAACTTGCCAATGATCAAATAAGATATCAATGAACTGTACAATTGATTACCAAAGAAACTAGCTAGTTACTGGAAGGCTAGCTAGCCTGAAAATCTATAGTATGGAGTATATCTATTGCACTGTGGATAAAGAAAGGAAAAGCAAATGGACAATACCCTGGAGACTCATCTCTAGCACTCTTTTTATCTCCTCGTCAGCTTCCTCTTCTTGTTGCTGCAATGAAATAGTGAGAAACAAGCACAGGTTAACTATGACTGAAAACTGAAACCAATAAAATTAATTTCAATTGGTAATTAAAAGCATAGTTTTCACAATTTAACAGCAACAAAAGATAGCAATCATGTAAAAAAATTTGGCTCTACAAGCTTATGATTAATTTTATCTAGTTTTACTAATGCACATTTTGGATTAGAATAATTGCAAAAAACAAGTAAATGCCACTCAAGTTAAAGATTTTTTTGGCACAGTCAAAACTAAAAAAGATGTTTTATTTCACTTTCATTATGTGATTTTCTCAAGTTTTTCTTGTCTTTTTGTTTTCAAACAAAATCAATGCATTGTTTGTCATTTTTTGTTTTGGCTCCCTGAGGCGTTATAGTTGTTTCAGAGAGCCAGTGCCCCTCATCAACGTTATATTGTTATTATCAATAATGTTGTTCTTCAATTCTTGCCACCTCGTGTGCTGTGTGTGACAAAGTCATAGCCATGATGATAAATTGAATAACTTATGGTTTAGTCACGATGAATTGACTTGAGAGCAAAGGTGAGAGGGAAATAATCATAAGAACCATTTTAAATAATCGATTGATAACATGATCCAATTATACCAAATCCTTGCTCGACAGCATTTACCTTACCCAAGGGAACAGCTAGTTTGTAATAGTTAATTAATCCTGCATGTACTTGATGAAGGGCAAAAACAAATAAGCTGTTGTTATTTACCTGCGTTTCCAGACTCTGAGCAATTGCTTGAGCAATGTCATCACTGTTGAAATCCAAGCTATCTTTCATGTATGATTCATTGTCTGAAATTGTCAATATTTCTTTTAGTTCTTGGTTTGACTGTTTTGTGTTCTCTTTCTTACTGGCGACCGCATTTTCGCAACCAACACTCTTTGTTCTTTTAACTGAAGTCCCTAGTTCAACTGAGCTTGTAGTTGTCTTACTGGGCGTAATATCTGAAGGGTTGAATTGTTCAGGGGATTCTAAAGCTGCTGCAACAGAGAGCATGTTGTCATCGCTTAAAGGAACAAAGTTTCCAATATCATCACTGCTGACTGAATTGCCTAATTGAAACTCTTTCAAAGATGACCACTGACTATTTTTTGTGTTTGTTCGATCTTCTCTTGCTAGTCTGCTCTTTTTGGCACAAACTGGAGAGCTAGAACTTGATGTCTGCAAAACGTCCATACAAAGCCTCTTTCTTGTTTTTGGGGTCGAGCCACGGTCAGGTAAGACAATTAAATCTTTTTCTACCTCATTACTCGATGTGCGTTTTGCTGGTGAATAACTGTGTATCCTGTAAAGAAGAAAGTAACCCTATAAAGCATGTAGCACAGCACAACACATACTTGATATTAGTTAAAAATATCTTCTGTAGGAAAGTCCAACATTATCTGAAGTTTATCATCTACCTAGCTTAATAGCTCAGCAGAGAGACTAGTCAAATTGGCAGATTTCAGCTGACATAATGTCAACAAAGAAACCGTTTCAAATCCAAATACTTTCAAATAAAAAAGTATCAAACAATAAATCCTTAAAAAAAATAACTGCCTGTACAAAACATGTGATGATGTTGCAGAGCTGCATTTTCGTAAATCTCAGGAGTCTGCACTTTTCTCACCATGAGGCTACTGCTAGTATGTCAGAAAGTACTTGAATCATAGCACTAAACACACAAAGGTTTATCTTTGTTCTTAGCATTACATAGCTTAAAGTGCCCATAAGCTTTCTTTTCTTGTTTGCTTATCTGAAAGTATGCATCTTAAAATCAAAGAAACTTTTGATTTCAACAAAACACGTCAACTGTTTAAATACAGATCTTTAAAAACAAAATAGCAGCCATTTTGGTACACCAAATGCAGAGTCAAGGTGAGGTAGATTAAGGACATGACATCAATATGATGTAGATTAAGGAAAACTGCTCCTCTTAAAGCCACAACAGTGGAGTGTAAAAATGCCAGAAATATGTATTACAGCTTGATTTTTACTATCTCTTTCTTTAAAACTTTCCTCCTCCTGTTTTTATTTTGATAGGACAAACCAGAAATTTCTTAATCTATGTCAAAGCAAGCCTGTCATCCTCATGATGAACAACAAGAGTACACCAAATAAGTATAGGACTAAAAGCTTCATAAAAAAATCGAGTTTTGTTCAAATCAAAAACTTTTTTGCAGATGTTAATTTTTGAATATGTACTTTCAGATAAGCCAAGAAAAAATAAATGGTTACAGGCACTTTAATAAAATCTAAGTCAGATGGTTGAACTCTGTTCAAATCTTGAGTTAGATCTGAAAATGCACTTCCAAGTCACAATTACTGAAATAAAGCAGGGAATAGGATGGAGGGAACTCCCTTAAAATGGATATGGGTGCTCAGTGGAATGTTTTGGGTAAAAAGATGAGACTCTCACATACCTTTTAGGGTTTTTGAACTGACACAGAACCTTTTAAGAGTCAGTTTTCAAACTTATAAAAATTGTGATTATATTTATATATAAGTTAAATGTGGTTGTATCTTCAAGGGTAAGAAATAAGTACCTGAGTTAATAATATATATGCATACCTCTAAACTATTTGGGTCACATCTAAAACTACTTGCCATGCAAGCATAGGAAATTGCTATCCCTCCCCCCGAACTTCCATGAAATAGCTGGCTCTCACCTTTCTGCTGTTTTTACGTGTCTCTGTCGTGCCAATGGAGTTGATTTCGAATCACCTGTAATATCTATGGTCTCTTGAGGGTGTTTGTTTCTCAGCTGGCTCTTTGCTGGACTCCTGTTTATTAACAAGAATAGCTTGTTTAAACATTTCAGGTACAAAGTACTTTTCGTACAATACTTTATCAGTTTAGGGGAAAATTTAAAATTTCACCAATACTTCTGCAAAAAGTTTGTTTCTATCTATAATGCTACAGTATGAATATAAGTAACAACACCAGTAAATACGTATACACCCATAACAATAACAAATAATAATAATAATGATAAAATTGTAACAGTCTATAATGATCCTCGCAGCAATGCACATTAACAAGCTAGGCACAGTATTAATGATACAAATAAAAACTGCAATGACCACAAACCAACAGTTGCCACTGTTCTTAGACGCCAATGCACAAAATTATTAGTTTTATAAAGGCATAAAAACTATCATTTTTTACGTATAAGACATTTTCACACTCATGCGCAGTGCGAATACCCCACTGTTTTGAAGGGCCACAGGTCTTACAAATGTTATGGTTTAAAAGATAATGATTTGCAGTGTTAATTTCCCATTTTTTTGTCTGGGCGACAGAATTTGGTGACATTTGTATCGCCTGTGGTCCATCAAAACAGTGGGTTAAATACACACTGTGCATAGTGTGAAAATGCCTAACATATAGCTGAGGGTTGCAGCTGAGTAATTTCATGTGATACATGGTCAAATTGAGATCCATAAGTTATTGTATGGACTGGTAGTGTTACACTAAAAGAATGATTTCCTATCTCTAAATGCCATAAACATTGTGTCCGATAAAATTAAAAAATCACTGTTTAACAATGATTCCCCTGATAGCTGTGAAACAACTATATTGGATTTTATTTAGTCACTTACGATTTTGTTTGCTTGGTTGGTTCAAACCTGAGAGGGTTTACCACTTTGGGACTGCAAAGTTTACCTGTTTTGACATTATAACAAATCAGTTGTAAACATTTTCAGTGATTTCCACAACAAACATTAAGTATAAATCCAAACTAACTTCATTATTGAATTTAGTTAATGAAATTCAAGCGTTAAAAAAATAGAAATAAGACAATTCCTGAAATTTAGGTGTTAACTACAATGTCTTAATAACTCAAGCTGATGTACATGCACAGTTATTTCACATCTCCTCTGAAAATGACTCACCAATATCAATATTCTTTGTTATACTGATGTTGTCTTTCTTTTTGGATTGTTCGTCCAAACCACTGTTGTATCCATACCTCTTAAGGTGAAGAATAAGAATCCTAGAAATTTAAATAAAAAATAATAATAAATAATTTAGCTATGTATGTCATTACAAATGCAAAATTGTTTGGAAAACCTTGACCACATGGAATAAACAATTTTAAATTTGCCAACAAGGTTATACGATCATATAATTTTGTCATTTTTGTGAAAATGTTACTTACATGCAGAAAAATTCTATAACTTCAAAAGTTAACCCTCTGTAGAAGCAAATCCTTCTGACAAAGTGCTCAAAATATTAGCATTCTAAAACAACTTTTATTTCATTTCAGTTACTGCACTTACTTGCTTGAAATTATTCTTAAAAACTAGATTTTTTTAGTATGTGATAATATATTGTTCAAACTTTATAATTATATCGTGTTTTATATTTCAATATCGGTCAAATGCAGATTGCAAATAAAACAGTGACAACATGCAGTACACATTATTGCTAAGACTGTCCATTACATGCGGTTCACATAGGATAATCCAAGGACTGCAATACTGTGATATTATTCTGTAGAGGTCACAAAATAGTTTAAAACTGGCTTCAAAGTATTAACCTTTTGATAATCTTTGCCCCAAAACGCAATAAACTGACTTGTAAAACTGGTCTGCTAATTGGTAAAACAGATTTGCTAATTAGGTGGTTAAAAGCAAATTATTGCTAATTTATAGTGGTACTAGAACCAGTTTGTTAAGTGGTAAAACTGGTTTGACAAAAGTCAAAAATGATTTGTTAAGCAATAAGGCCAGTCATTACATTCAAAGCCAAATGTTGTTATATTTGAGGCCATTACATTGTTACATTTCTGGCCTCTTAATTCATACCCACTTTGACAAATTTTATCAAAAAAAAGTGCCCATAACAGAAGGACGAGAGGTGGTCATGCAAGTTTAAACTTTACTTGCCTTTTGTGCTGGTTATATCTTAACTGTCTTAATTTCAAGCCCTTTTAATAAAGGTCTTTATTGTAATTTCATATATCAACTCAGCCTCAGATGCAGCAGCTCTAGCTTCATACCTAGGCAGCTTGGTGATTCTGTGTGACACAGTAGCTTCTTTGCTCTCACATTCATTACAAGCGTACTCTACCACCTCATTCTAAGGTACAAAACAGAACAAACAGTTTAGGCCAAGTTAAGACAAATATGCTAAAGCAAGGCACTGAAAACAATTAAACATTTATTCAAATATGAACAGACACACCAAACTTATAAATTTGATTCCACATAAAATTAACATGATAAAGTAACTTGCTTTTATAGGTAGTAGCCTTATTGCTTGAATTTAAATTTATTAAAGTTCCTATCTATATAAAAACAAACCCTGATTCTCTGCAGGCCAATTCTCACCTATAGTTATTCTAAATACTTATTAACTATGACACACAAAAACCACTCCTTAGCTTACCGCTTTTCTGACTGCATACATAGTATTATTCCAATAGTGTTATATACTCCTTTACGCTAGGCAATAATTAAAGTGGAATTAAGGCAACATGGTATAGCAAGAGAAATTCACTTCCACATCAACTCTTCCAAACTTTAAGAAGATGAACCCAGTATATAATTATATATCTATAGAGGAAATTACATGCAGGTGGCACAAACATAATGAAGTTTATGTTCGAGTGGAAAAAGGGATTTCACAAATGAGCGTATAGTGAACAAGTGAATTTAATTTTTTTTTCTTTGAGGAGACAAACTTCATATGTTCAAGCCAATGTGTAATTTTCTTTTTATTATATTAATAGATATGAGTGTTTTGCTGGGAAATAAAATGAAAAACACAAAAAAAGCAAAGGAAAAAAAAGAAATGACATCAGCGATATCTTTACTAGTGAGGAATACAGAAATAAAAAAGCCAGATGTAGTTTCTATGAAATCTAAGAGTGGCATATTTTTAAAAGAGTAAATTCTCATATCTATATAATAAATCCAGATATATTACAAACTTATAACATGATAGCTAATGTACCTTAAAAAATCTCTCAATAAGCTCTTCAATTTTTATTGCTCCTCCAAGTGGGCTTGCAGAAGAACATCTGCAACAGGAATTCAGTACATCACATCAAACCAAGAGTAGTTCTAGTGCATACAACTCTTTGTATATATCCAGTGAAATTTTTGTATTGTTGTTTTATAGACTGGCCTAAGTGGCTATAATGACCTCATAAAATATTGCTCTTAGAAAGGGTTCGAAACTAGCCATTTTTTGTAGCTACAGCTGATATCGGCAGTAGCTACTTTGTCATCATGTTTGTAAGAGGATGACCACAAGCAAGCAAGAAGAGTGTCGTAACTAATAAGCAAGGACAATTGGATGGGAACCTGGAACTAAGTTATTGCAAATGTAAGTCGATCACATGTGATTCTAATTCAGTCAAGAAGACTTTACGTCAACAGTTAGCACTAAAGATTGCTAAAAGGAAAGCTTAAATAGAAATACAATTCTTTTTTGCCCTTAACTGAGGCAATACTGTTATCATTCCTTGCAGTGTGTATTTGTGTTATACAACTGGATCAACAGACTCGATCCAAAACTTATGGCTTTTTTTATTGCTGTAGCTACATGTAGTCCATGATCTACCTATTTTGTCAAGTAACTAGCTGGCTACTGTAGCACACTTCTGGTTTAAAGTTGTACTGTACATCTCAGCACATGACCCATTTGTTACATGTAGTAAAGTTCAGTTTTGATTTTCACAAGATTCTACAAATGTGTTTTACAAAGATATGAGTGAAAGAAACAAGAACCATTTCTTACAAGTTAGGAATATCAAGGGAGAAGTCACGGAAAATCTCTTCTTTTGTGGTCTGTTCTCCACATCTGAAATGAAAAAACAAGTGACACTAATAACTGAAGCTATAGTTCCAATTTTGGAATCCTGTACCTAACCCAGAGAAGACTTACTCTGTGTTCTTTGTTGGAATATTATTTCAATTTTGACAGAAATGAACATGTGGAACTAACAAATATTAAGGCATTTTTAATTAGTATCTTGCCTTTAATACTTGTCCACCCCGGCCCTAAGTAAGGAAGATTAATTACACCACCAATTATTACCAATCCAAAAAACTTACACTGATGGTATAGATACAGTTTATAACCTTCACTTAAAGCGTATTCTTGGCATATAAGTCGACGCGGCATATAAGTTGACCCCTAATTTTTGCCTTGAAATCCCTTACTTTTGTATTAATAGGGAGTTTAAGCAACAAGGAAGACAACACCAACAACAACGGCAGAAAACAATAGTGAATACAATAGCTGCACATGGGAATGCACCGTGCTGGCCACCTGCAAGCCGTCGTCTTGAAAATTACAACGTGAAAAGCTTAGTTTTGAAGTTTTAACGACTACGAGAACAACCTACATAAAATTGTGTCAATCTTCTTTAGGAAGAACATTTTCATCTTTTTCTGTGCACAAAGCATAACTTGGACAAGAAAGAAAGCAAACTAACCATATGTGGTCGAAAAGGGCGAGCAAGAAAGGTGTTTTTTATCAGCTGTTGTTGTCGATGTTGTCATCCTTTTTGCTTAAAGTCCCTATTCCTGTGTACAAGTTAACCCTTCAAGTTAGAAGTATTTTATTCACAAATTGTTCTCGACACACCACTGTCTCATTTTCAAACAAGATGAAACTTACAGTGTGGGAATGAACTAATTTGATTGGACAAGTAAAAGTGAAATGTACACATATTTCCCATATGCTTTGCGGTTCCCTTATTATAATGTATTTTAGTGTGTCTAATTGAATGAATAAAGAACTGTCAACAATTACATCCAATGTAATTTTACATTACTCTTGTGGAAACAAAACTAGTTTATTTCGCTAATACGCCTGTGTAAACGACTACATTTAAAACATATTATTTCTACATAACATTCCAGAGACTTTGGTCAAAATTTTGAAGAACAAAATTTTGTGACCATATACGTTGAGGTCAATTTTCAACCCATATTTTGGGTCTTAAAAAATAGACTTATAGGCCGAGAAATATGGTATTGTTGGGTAATCATAAATGGACAAGTTTTAACAACACAATCATTGGACTGCCAAGGCATAAAGGTAGATAATCTTTACAGATGTTAGAGCAAAAGACAGCACCCACTTCTCAGTCATTTAAAACACCCCACAGAGTGAGGGTCAGGCACTAACAATCAAAACCTTAAGACCTGACCCACAGGATGAACTGGTGCCTTAACCAACTGGGCTTATTGTACATCAGGTGGCAGTAATAGAACCTTATACAGCTGTTGATATATTTAATTATAACTATAAAATAATTGAAAGTGCATCAACAAGGTTAGTATAAAATTAACACTCTAGGAGAAGATTGTGTCTTGAGTACTTACTCTTTGCAACTGATGATATGCAGGATGTGACAGTCAAAATTTCTACTTATAGGGGATAAGCTCTCACAACAATGCTGAAAACAAAATTACACCACCTTTCAGCCACTAGTCAATAACCAACATAACAAATAACTTCTTAGCATAACAAATATAAAGTAGGACATTATGGTGTGAGAAAGAGCAAGACTTAAATTGCTCTCCAGTCAAATAATTCCTTAGAAAACGTCCTATTTTCTACTGTTGCTTCAATGGCGTTTTTTACATATATTTGTCTGTATTTGAAGTCGCTGAAACTTGGCATATAAGCTTTTGCTAATGTCGACCTGCTCTTTCCATATTTTTCTGGATACCAATAACTTTAATTATCATCTAGGCGGGCTGATTAGGTAGGTGTGGACTGGTCATGTGACCTCAAACTGCAAGGGCACATAATTAATTTTTTTTAACTTACCTTAATAGGTGACTGCTTGCTTGGTGTAACAGGTGTGTCACACTTTTCAACATCCTCCTTAATTTGTTCAAGGACCTGGCACAAGAACTCATGTGCATCCTGCAAAAGTAAAGTTTTTCTAGTAAAAAAAAAATTATTGGACAGGTACAATTTCCTCACTAAAACATGATGCTTCTAGATCGAGTGAAGAACAAACTATTGGACAGGTACAATTTCCTCACTAAAACATGATGCTGTTCAGTAAGAGTTTTTATCAATCAAATTGGCTCCAAATATGGTTTAATTTCAAAAATAGACAATAACTATTATACTTTGCAATGCAAATGCTGTCCCACAAAACACACTGTTTTACTGACTTAAATGCCCTTTGAGCTCTTTCTCTTTTTATTTCTTTTGTTGTTTTCAGGGCTTGGATCTTAAAAATAGCTATGTTTACCTTTTAATTTATTTTGATCAGTCATTTGAGCACCAGATGCTGTTAGACACCTATGATCACCATGGCAACAAATGGGGATTGGATAGGAATAAATGCATATGAAACAAACATATAATTTTTAACACATACATGCTGTAGATACCCAGAAAACCTTGTGGCTGCAGCTGAAATTGTATGCTTGAGTTTCTTCAGGTGTAATCTCTGAGTTTCAAAAGGACTGTTGTTTTTCTTACAGCAAAGCAGTTGATACATTCGCCTGTTTTGAAAGCATAAGTTAGCAGCTGTGTTTACAGACATGGTATTTACATGCAGAGGGAATTTTCATTAGTTACCCCTGAGTGGCAAAAGACAACCTAATATATCCCTAACTGATCCTCTAAGCCCTATCTAGCCAGTTACTTTTAAGTTTATTAAAATTAATATAATAATCAATACAAAGTGCAACATTTTGTTATACGAAAATGGAAGATGATCATATTAACCACTGTCGAAGATGACAAGTAAATCAATTTTAAACTAATCTGAAAAAATTATGAACTTAGTTGGGAGATCAGAGTTAATAACTTACAATTACAATATTTACCATTAAATTATTATCTGGGGTTTAACAGGCTAAGGTAATAGGGTTCCAACTTAAGCAGGGTACCATTTCAAAAACAAATAGTGCAAGAGGTCAACTTTGGAGCACTACAGCAAAAAATTATATTCACAACATGTTGTTTGTTCAATGCTATACATAATCTTAAAGTACGAAACCTCAACAGGTTCCAAAACAAAACTACAAGACAAATTTCTGAGTTGTATATGTTGTGGTTTAATTTATTTTCGGTTCAACTTTTTCAAACCAATTTGCTTTTTTATAGCTACTTAAGATTTTCAAACCAGTTTATTGGTGCTATTTGACTTTCAGTTTGGGTTCTTTTCAGTTTCTTCCTGGACAGATATGAACAAACAAAGTGAAGAGTTTAGCTGTTTAGATGGGAGTAAATGGTTTGCTTCATAATCATTGCTCATAGAGTTAATTGGCTGTTTAAAGGTGTGACAATGACCATGAGTAGAATGGAAATCATTGTTCATTTGCGGTATAGCACATGCAAATCGACTTCACTTTTGTAGAAGATTACAGTATCTCTAATATAAGCAGTGCTGTAATTACTATTCTCATAGTGATTGCCTTTTTATTGAAGAAGTGCATGAGTTTGAATAACAAACAATATGAGGGTACTCTTAGTTAAATTTTACTTTATAATGCTTATAGGTATAACTTTTTACCAGAAACATCCCAAAGTGTATAACCATCAAAAGTGTTGTTAATAACATGTTCCCATGAATGTTTAGGTGAACTCCTACCTACTGGGTATACTCACCGGTACAAACAATCTGGATGAACTCTGTTTAGCAACGTACGGTTACTCAGATCATGAGCAAATGTTATTAGACCAAGCAAGGACTGAAGAATTGCATTCATGTAGCATGTATTACCCAAGTTGGAAAATCTGTCATATATCAAAAAAATGAGTCAGTTTAACAGCTACCTTTTCAAATATTTTTTCAGAATTTTTAACAATCAACTAATAAGTATAGTTTACTTAAGTAGGACTTATTCACATATAGCACAAAAGTAATTGATGTAGGTAGATCAATCATAAATTCTTGACAATATACTCATTAATCAAATTGTGTTAAGCACAAAATAATAGCAGATGTTGTAAGCTATATACAGTTGCCTACTGTGATTACACTACAAAGTAGCAATGAATTTTAAGTGCAACTATGTGTACTTATAGGCCTAGAAATAGTAGTATTACTAATGAGCTTAGTTAGTTTATTACAATAAGGAGTGAAAGTGTCCAATCACAGTACAAGAATACTATAATAATATACTAGGGTAGTTATGCTGTAATGTAAATGCAGGGCTCTGAAGCCACCTGAGTCCCATCCCCTCTCCTACAGTGCTTAATTTATTGCCCCATGGTTTTTGCCCAGAGGATACCTGAAGAGGCATAATAGATATCCCTCGCATTGAGATGGTATAAGCAAGAGTGTGCCAGAAAAAATCTAGATTTAGAGATGTTTAGTCTGTAAAGAATCCCTGGGACTGCCTACCCACAAGCCTACAAAAGGACTGCCGGAAATGTGAAAGTGGCCATGTGTTTCATGCTGCTGTTAAAAGATCTGGGGCAGATCTAGCAAGAACTATTATTTACTGGTTCTGAAATTTAAAAAAATTCACTTTACCAAAAATGTTATTGAAAGCTGCACTTTTTTTCTTAAAGGGAATCTCTAAAGCTCGCCTAATGTTTACTGGAAAATGTTATATTTGTACCATAAAAATGACCTTTTTAGAAGTCTTGCTGTATTGCTGCAATATTCAATTTAATTACTACAACAATGACATTTAAAGTCAATGTTCTCGATTGAAAGTCCAAATTCTGGAAGTGGCATAGACATGAGAATTCTGCAATACTTGTTTGCGAAACACTTTCAACTATTTTCAATCATGGTCATTGGTATAAGGCCAGTAGTTGCTCAAACACTGTGAAAAGCAGATTTAGCCTGTACTCATGGCCTGCAAACTGTCTACGCCATAGGTCACATGTATCACTGAAGCAAAGCAACACTTCTGGTTGAGAAAAAATGCAAAATTCTGTTTTTCAATCGTAATTTTTTAGTTTTTTAGTTTTTATCCAGCTGTTTTTACTCATTTTACCAATACAGTAGGGCAGACAACATTTTAGCTAAATACTGATATGACTTTGAGAGATTCCCTTTAACTTTTGCCAAAAAAACAAGGGTGCACAAGACCAAGTGGGTTAACTTACTCTCATTACAATATATCCTTAATATCCTTACCCCTTTAATGATACTATGTCATCATCAATTCTGTCTACATACAGAGGAGATGTTTTCCGATAATTTCTGGACTTAGAAGCTGAATATGAAATAGGTGCCTTTACTCGCTGTGAAGACCCAGGTAAATCCACATTCTCTAGAGGTCTGTAAGAGAAAAACTTATATTAAAACATCACTATAGTTAAATTAACAGCTGGAGAAAATTTTGAAAAAATTAACCTAAAACATCAAGTGACAAATTGGTGAAATTTTAATTGAAAATATAAATTTCCATATTGTATACAAACAGTTTATGATAATTGTTTTTTTTAATTTAATAATTGTAAGGAATTTTTTACTGTTGCAGTCATTTTGAAAAAAAAATACTATTTTGAGGGAAAGTAAAGAATTGATAATTAATTGAGCTCTGAAAATAAAATTTTTCTTCAATGTTTATCTAATTATATAGGCAGTTAAAAAACAGTGCTATGCATCAAATCAAAAATAAAGTAATAATTTTGTTGCACTGCCTGCACTGACACTTGATAGGTTATTGTTGTAACATTAATTTCTTTTTTACCTTACCTTTTTCTAGCCCCCCACAAGCCATAAGATGGTTTTGACTTGGCACTATAAAATGATGACACTGGTGCTGGCTTTACTGTTCCACTGTTGCTGAGGTTTTCTGTAACAAATAACATTGTGGAAATTACTAGTAACAGTAACAGTGTTAATTAATGTTAGTGCATGTAAGTCCTAGTTGTAGTAGTAGTAGTAATTAACACTGACAGTAAGTAACCACTAGAAGAAACACCAGAGTGGCCTACCACATACGTCATTACTACCAGCTGCACTACTCTCAAAATAGTAAAATCATTTTACTTAAGCAAAATATTGTAAAAATATATTACCACTACAAGAAAACCAATTTAAAAAAAACCCAAATAACTCATTTTTTCACAGAATTTGTAACCAGAACTAAAGATTAGTTAAATGATGATCAAAATTAGTTTTAAGTAATTATAAGAAAGGAGCTATAAGAACCAGCTCATTCGTATTAATTTTTTGGGATAATATTTTCTGTGAGTATGGAACTTAAATTCCTCCTAAGCTGCCGCAGCCATTACTGTCAGTAAAAAAGTTGATTTTCGATCAAAAAAAAAATCCAGGGGCATATATAACTTATGAGTTTGTCCACAGGCAGATAATTCTCTCCATAAACACTATATTTTCACCCTGTGAACTCAAAAAAAAATAAAGATAGAAAGATTAATAAAGCTAACTTACTTTACAGCTTTTGTGTTGTCTTGGGTAATTTGATGGGTTTTGGTGGGGATTCAAAAAGCAACGAGCGAAACATATCAGCATGAAAGGAGAACTTTGTCTTTTTAAATAGCTTTATAAAGTTCGTAACAATTAATGTCTATGACAGAACTGATTTTACTGAAAACCATTTCAAGTTTCAAGTAGGGTATATTCTGTGATTTCTTCATGGATTGTGTTGTAGATTTCATTTGTGTATAGCAGTTATGTACTGAGCAAAACCTGAGCTCCAGTAATGATTTAAGTGTGACTATATTATTGGCAGCTATGATTTATTTGTGTGTGGGCTGTTTTCTTTTTTGGAGCTGTAAAGCAATGAGATGCTCACAATATTTAAGCAATCGTTACTTATTGTAAAGGGTGATGAATATCCTTTTCACACACAATAATTATCAAGATGGCTGTCTTGTGCTCAAAAGGAATCACATGATTTAGGCAGGTTTTGGATTAAACTAATATCTGTCCACATTAAATCTCCATGGACACTTTCTCCACATTGCTATATAATTCATTCATTGTGCATGCGTGCACATGAATGGGTTAAAAAGGGTCAGGACTTTTGAAATATAAACTCAATCTTACCAGTTGAATGTGTTGAGTCACAAAGAGGCTGTTTGTTTCCAGAACTGTAAAACTCTGATGTTGGTAAATCTGGAAAACTACAGAACAAAATCAACTTCAACATTGGAGTACCATATACAGAGAGAATATTTTCAACACAGTTTTAGTGTGTTGTTTTAACACATTTTGATCTATTGACTGCAGAACTAACCTGCACTCCAAAACTGATTAGTGTCTTAAGTGCAAAAACAATGTAAGTGACTTTTAATGTCATATTACTTCTCCCTACATTATCCCTATTAGCTCTTCATAACCAGTAAGAGAATTTAGCATTTCATACAAAGTCACTTACATAGTTTTTGCACTAGACCCTTCAACTGTTTATCATCAACATTGTTTTAGAAATTTAAATTTTACATTCAAAAATCAATAATTATTGTGTTGTTTATTTTCAAGAAATTTCTACTAAATCATTTGATAGAAATTTGCAGGCTGTCAAGCGTTATAGTATGTGTCTGAGCACACCGTCATGCAGTAGACATGCACTTATCTCAATAAAAGTAATCAAACTTGTGTTCATCTGCCATTTTGTGTGTGTGTGTGTGTGTGTATGTGTGTGTGTGTATATTACTTGTGTGAGATTTTGACATCAAGTTCAAACTTCAACATTCTATACAGCTGTACATACAGTTTCACAACTTACTAGTCTAATGATGAGAGTTTTGATGGCGAGTTCCTGGCCAAGGGATCTTTAAGAGTCAACTTTCTTTGCTTAGGTGTGGTTTGACGAAAAGCTGGGCCTGTTTGTTTTGTCCTGGGTGAACCGCTGTTTGCTTTGCCTGGTTGATTCTACAAAATGATAGAGTTGAAAAATATTATACTTCTTTTCAGAATTTTTGAACCTTTTCAAGGTTCGACTTTGTTTTCATTAATCTAATGTTTTCTTATTGTCGTGTCACAGTCAAATAAATTTCTGACTGTTTTAGAATGTAGAATTTAACCTGCAGTTTGAACTGATGATGCTGTCGAGTTGGCAATGAAACATCGTCAAAAATAAAGTCGGTGTTTTTATTAAATTATTTTCGAGGTTCTTCCAAATAACCTTAGAGTGGCACAGTACCTTCTCTACTCTCAGCTACTCCCTGTTGCAAACTTCTGAGCAATAGTATCTCAATTAAAAAATTCTACTCAAAAAAGCAGTGTAGAATGTCTTAACAACTGAACAAAGCCAACTAAAGTTGTTTCAGGGAAAAGGAAAATGAGTGGGAAAATATATAAAGGAAAAATAGTCCTAAAATGCTTTAATTGAGCTTCAGAGAAAACCTAACAAGTGCTAAGTGGTAAAATCAGTATGCTAGGACTGGTGAACCCAGTTTGCTAAGAGGAAAAACTGGTTTGCTAAGTGGTAATATCAGTTTGCTAGCTTGTAAAACTGGTTTGGTAAGTGGTTAAACTGGTTTGCTAAGTGGTAATAGAGTTTTATTTTATGAACTTGCACAATTAAAAACTTAAGTGAGCAAGATTTTTTGACTCACAGTGTTCATGTGCATCAACCTTTTGTCAGATCAAATATTTCCATCCAAAGTGTCTTACTGCAAGAACCATAAATTTATCAACTGTAAGCTCATTTTAAAACTATTTTCTGATCAAAAATCAATTATTCCTAAAAGAACTGATAAGAAAAATAAATAATATTGAATACCTTGACCTCAATGAAACTCTTATCAGCTGTCTTATTGTTGTTTTTCTCCAATTCATTTCTCTGCCTTACCACCACCCCAAAGTTCCACATACCTCAAGGTCTTCCTTGCAACTGCTCTTGGGAAATGGTTTCCGAAGCCAGGAGCCATTTCTAGTTGGGGTTTTTTCTTGAAGGCTGCCTTTAGCTGCAATTGCATCCTTATTTTCATTGGCTGGTGAAGAATTCAAAGGGCGACAAGTTTTTGCTGGAGACCTAAGGAAAGCCTGATGTTGTACTGGGCGGTCCAATGATAGTGGGTTTTGGTACAAGGGTTTCATTTCTGCTGGTACGTTACGGCTTGGTGGCAAAAGCTTACCACTATTGTTTATAGGAGAAGCTAATTTGGGTGGAGCTGGAATAACAAATGGAAAAATTAATTCTTATACAAAGTATTCATTCTTTGAAAAAAAGTGATGATGTATCTTGAGGTTTCCTTTAGAAATAGTAACAATATTTCATTGTCATGGCAACAAACTTGGTACCAGGCCCCATTTGTACAAAAACAAATTTTTTGTTATTCCAAAAACTTTTACCGAGGCAATTAAACCAAATCTTTATTTTTTCTTTTACATGGTAACAAGAATAGAAATTATGGTGTAATATGTTGCACAACTTTTGGTTTAACGAAAAAAACTCATTAATTTAGAAATTCTCATCTGGAGCCTGGAACCCAGTTTGTTGCCATTATGATCAAATATTGTTACTATTCTGAAGAGAACCTCAAGATACATCATCAGTCCAAGTTTGGATAAAATGCACCCAAAGGTTATGGGTTTGCAGCAGATCTTTCAAAAAAAAATTGAAAATCTGCCGGCCAACAAGTTGACATCATCAGTTGAAAACATTAAAATGTTAATATCTCATGAACTGTAAGATTTTGATAAAATTATTTCACATTATTCCTCATATGGCAAGGTCTATCCACTAAGGTTATAAAATTTTTCATTTCATAGGCACTTTGAGGAACAAACATTTCAAGGGTGGGGTGACTTCAACTTTGAATCATTAGAAGACATTGTTTCTAGTCTCAGCATTAATACTTTAAAAACAACGTAGAATTATAAAATCAAACTGTATGTGAAAATGGTACAAGTGAGCAAGGCTTGCCCTCCAGCAACAAGAGGATTGCACTAAAAAAACTAAAACCCACATGTACAAAATGGAAAATATTAAATACTGAAGTTATAGCAATTAAATTCCACCTACCATCTGCAATTTGCTTTTGGGCTTCATTTAAAGCATTGACAAACTCACTTAAGTACTTCTTGTCAGCATTTTTAATCACAACTGTTAAACCAGAAGGTAAGACAGCAGAAAAGCGAGTATCTCGGCAACACAGTTTGGCAACATTTTGTCTGGAGATCTGAAAGGTGAAGACAATAATTAAAACCTTTTTGATTAAAGTGCTAGTACAATGAAAATAAAAGTCATCTTTTTCCGTTTTTTTCTGTCTTATTTTCTTTTTTATAATGTAAAAAAAGAGGCTTTTGTAATAAAAATATAGTTAAATATTTTTCTGTGTTATGAGAAATAAAGCCCCAAAGTTGCTCATTTTTAGCTGCAGTGCGTGATGGTTATGTTCAGTGGCAATGTTATGATCACCATAGCAACCTGGAGTTGTGGCGATTTACACTTAACATGTGACCTAAATAGTAGTAAGCTGAAATATCACATCTGGCAATGGAAATAACTCTGAAAATGTGTGATGCACAAACCTTCCTCAACTTCACTGAAATTTACTAGTGCAAGTGAAAGCCGGTGGTCATGTGTTAAGTATAAAACGTCATAGATTTCTTGAATACATTAATTGTTGGCTTTTCTTTGGTCACGCAGTTAATGAATTCAGCTCAAATTTATCAAATTTGTGGCATCCAAATGAAAAACGGCTTTAGAATATGGTTATTCAAGGCTTTTATGTTAATATTAGCAAAAAATATCTGAATATTAAGATTTCATCGTACTGGCACTTTAAGCCTTGTTTCAAAACAAGTTTGCTGGGAGAAGACTACACATTTGTCAATGTGATGCATTTTAATGATGAGAAGTTGCTTAAATTAGTATCTTTATATAAATGGACTGTTGTGCTATTAAGAAAAAAGATACAAGTAAATGGGATACAGTGAGTAAAAAATAAGTAGTAATGTAGAAAACGTATTACACCACATTAATGAGTATTTCATGGCCAAGGGGTTGGCGCAGTGGTAAGATCTCTGCCTCCAAATCTGAGGTTCCTCGTTTGACTCCCTTACCAATTTTCTGAAACTGGTTGGCGAGAGCCTAAAAGTCTAGGTACTTCCCCTAGCCTTATGGAACGGTGAGAAGCTTGAACCCAGATAAACGAGACACCATTCAACTCAAACTTATTCAAGGACCTCACAGAGAAAGATGGAATTAAGAAACAGAAAAGCAATCCTGCAGCAAATGGCAAAGTTAAGCAGTTTATACAGATATTGAAAAAGAGAGAAAAAATAGCTAACCCACAAGGCATGAATCGAGTAATGTATCCCTGCAGTCCTCGCGATTAAAAAGCTACACGATAAAATATTCGGTTGAAGGGTGTCACGAGTTAATGTTACAAAGAAAACGTTCCAACTGTTTTTTTACGTTCAGCATATTCGTATTCCCTTTTTGTTGAAAAATAAGCGTGAAACTCACATCACTTGAGCTTGGCGATTAAATATATTTTAAAGTCGTCGGCCGTGGAACGAAAGACAACTTCTTACCTTGAATTTTGGAGGTTTTCTGTGTCCTTCTATGACAGTATGAATGTAAAACAAATCCGACGACAATTTGTATAAAACTAAAGATCCTGGCTTACAAAGACTCATAGTAAAACCTACACCAGAACATTTTACTTCACCTATTACTTCAGATATTTTAGTCCCATTAAGGCTGCCAGACATTTTGGTGCATTATAAATGGCGCGAAGAGGTCACAACAAAACCACAAGAGAACTCTGGGAAGGAAAGGGGCCTGGAACAAAAGTTCCTTTCCAACAGCGTAATCCTGGTTCTAATTTCTCTTTCCGCCATCTTGGTTTGCCAGAGGAAAGTATTTTCTAGCAGTTTTTCCTGGCAAAAAGGGAAGTAAAGAAAACTCATTATGTCACCAGCCCTGACGAAAATGTTTGGTGCTGTTAGAAGTGGAATTTTGAGGAGGGCAATGACAACTACGGGGCGAATGCCGGAAAAAATTGGATCTGGAGGAAAAGAACTGGTGCGTACGTTTCAAATTCTCAACCAGTCAGCATGTAATTAAAGTTACATCTTTGAGGATGAAATACTTTTTTTATAGATATAAAAAAATAGTGGGGATCTTTTTTGTAGTTGGGGTGCTGGTTTTGTTTTTTTAACACCGTAATTCATAAAACCCGACGTTAGGTAGGAGACGAATCCCTAATGTAACCATAGACATCGTGGTAGGGTCTTGGGGGAAATATTACTCAATCAACTTCTGCGAATTTTGTGTTCGTGAGGGATTCGACCCTTGTGGAAAACGGGATATTTTGTAATGAGAGAATTGTAAGCCAGTGTTTAATAGAACAGGGAATGCAGAGAGAATGTAGTTCAGATTCCAACGCATGGAGTCATGGATTCCCCCACCCCCCCTTTGTAATACCTTTCAGTGAAGTTTTAACGTTACCTCTCCTTTCACCTAATAAACCCACATAACAGATTACTGGACAACAGTTTGTGAACCATGTATAAAAACATTAATGCTCAGCATCATGGACCCAGTTGTACAAAGCCTGGATAAGCTATCCGCTGGATAAAAGCTAATTTTTGACTCTAATAAATCAAAGTTTGTTTGACTCTTTGCTGATTTCTCTATCCCTGGTTGTTAAGTGAGTGGAAGACTCCTAAAGTAATGGGTAAAATGTTGTCAAATAACTTTTATTAAAGTTTTATTGCTGAAAATAGAAAACACTTATCCAGTGGATAGCTTATCCAGGCTTCGTACAACCAGGCCCAGAAGGTTAAAAAGAAG